>JAAKBH010000956.1:0-72140 GCA_019776075.1 Amaranthus palmeri
TTAAAACCCCACTTTCCTTACTTCACACTACTATTTAATTATTTTCTCTCTCATACTTCCAATACAATCATTACTTTACATTATTATTTAATTATTTTTTCTCTCATAATTCCATATACAATTATTATTTTTCACTACTATATAATTAAAATAATACCCACCACTACTAAAGATTCCATTTTTCTTAATCTCTGTGAAAAACCCAAATAGGAAAATCAAATAGGAACGGAGGGAGTAGTTGTTTTAAGTATTACAGTAAAACTTTTGAATCGCCCTTTTTCTATTACTTAATTTCCGTTACAATAAAGTACGTATTTTCTTGTGGAGACTTCCTTCGATTATATGGAAGCTGAAAAAGTGTTAATTACTTTGATCGTCATTGATGACGACTTTAGGCAACATGTAATAAAAAGCCCATCAGCTAAAAGTTTCATTTATTGGGCTATTTAACCCATGTATAAGACATATCTCACGGTGAGACTGTCTCATACAAAAATTTGTGTTTCTTTTAAGGAAAATTTGATTTGAAAGGTGCCAACTTTGGCCCATTTGCTTTCACAGGTTCGAACTTTCGATATTCCAGAAAAGGTGCGAACTTTGCCTCCCATCTTCAATTAAAGGTTCCAATGACTGAAAACCGGCTAAATAAGTAAACTTTTACCATCTTTATCTTCAACCTCTTCATCTTCAACCTCCATTTTTGTTCATCCTCTTCAAGCCTCAAACCTCCATTTTCATACAATCTCAAACCTCTTCATCTTAAACCATTCTATACAATCTCAAACCTCTTCATCTTCAACCATTACCAACAATCTCAAAGCCTTAAACCTCCATATCCTCCATTTTTGGGGGTATTTTATTGTTTTGTAATGTTGAATTCAACCCAAAGTTCGAACTTTTACCAAAAATTGAAGATTGTTATCCCTGATTTTATTAATGAGT
Organism: Amaranthus palmeri; assembly: GCA_019776075.1. Lineage (NCBI taxonomy): Eukaryota > Viridiplantae > Streptophyta > Magnoliopsida > Caryophyllales > Amaranthaceae > Amaranthus > Amaranthus palmeri. Next base: position 943 of record JAAKBH010000956.1, read on the forward strand.
GGGAAAGATTGAAACTTTTTTGATTTTGACTCAAAATAATTAATGGGTATTTTTCATACATATTGGATTTTGCTTAAATTTCAACAAATTCACAATGTTTCATATATTTGGATTGTCTGTGATTTTGTATGCCCAATTCAATTGTGGGTTGTTCCTCTAAATCGATTTCAAAGAATTATTCAAGTATGTACTTCAAATTATTCAAAGAATACCCAAAATTTAAAAAAATTTCAGAAACATTCTCTCTCCTCAATTTTGGATATTTTATGAAATAATGAGAAAAATAGTAATGTTGAGATTTAAAAGGTTTTGTTATGTGCCATTAATGAAGAGGTTTAAGGAAGAAGCCATTAATTGGGAGGTTAAGGAAAAAGATGTTGAAGAAGCCATTGATGGAGAGCTTGAAGAAGAAGGTTGAAGATGGGAACCTGCTATTAAAGGTTACCAAAACCGGGTGAACCTTTAATTGAAGATGGGAGGCAAAGTTCAAACCTTTCCTGGAATATCGAAAGTTCGAACCTGTGAAAGCAAATGGGCCAAAGTTGGCACCTTTCAAATCAAATTTTCCTTTTAATATTTAGATTCTTAAATTTAGTTCATATACTTTTCCTTTAAAAGTAACGATCTATTTTATATGCTTTGACTTTGATTTGAATTTCGATATGAGGCTAAGACGTTTGGGCAAGGTTGTACTAAACAAATATGAACCACAAACTTGCCCAACATAAGGTCATGAGGCCGGCTTGGACAAAATGAAAAGGGTTTTTATCTCTTCATCTTCCTCCAGGATCCATCAATCAAAATGGTTTTCTATCTCTTCATCTTCTGTCATCAATCGCCATTAAAGCCTTCATAATTTTCAAGCATTAAAATCAAGCATTACACATCATAGAGAAGTGAAGAGAAGTGAAGAGTAAATCTTCAGTCCACAAACTTCACACCATACGTGAGCAAGGAGGAAACGAGGGGGAGAAATTGCATCAACTTTCATCCTAATTCCTTCACACAATTCTTATTCTAGTGTCTTTTAATTGTAAATACTTCTATCAAAAGAATTTTCTTATTATTTAAGCATGAATTATTACACTAAGTAGCTAATTTGAAAATATGTTTTTGAATATGATTTCATGTATATTTTCTATCATGATATATGGAATAAAAGATAGTTGAAGTGACCCTTCCAGCACCTTATCCCTGATAAAATACTAATCTTCTTATATTTGTTTGGTCCTATATCAATGGCTGGCTGATTGTCACAATTGTGAGTAATTGGTTTCAAAAATTTAAGATGTAATCATTCTAGCAGCGTGCCATTTTAAGTTTCTTTCGCAATCGAAGAAGCCATGACCCTAGTTTTAGAGCTGGATGTAAATATTGTGCCTTGTTTTAGAGCTTCCAAGCTTAGTGAGAAACCTAGTTACTTGGCTTTTAGAGTCGATGATTGAGTCCAACTCAATGTCTGAAAAGGCTTGTACAATGATCTTATCTATAGTTCTAAGAAAAATTCCTTTACGACATGTAGTAGCATCTTGAGATATAGTATGTTGAAGTGTTTTCCAATGTAAGTCTCTTGGTGTATGCGTAAATTGGCTTTAGAACTGGACAGTATAAGATCAAGAAATTAAGCTTGCCCACTATACTTCTATCTTTGTTTTAAAAAGCTCGCCTAGGCGTAAGGCGCACTGAGGCGCCAACCAAATCACTTCGAGGATTCTAGGCACAGTGAATACACAAAAATGAGGAAAAAGGCGCGCCTCACATGCGCCTTTTACAGTCCAGTCTCTAATTTTGTATTTTTAGTTCTCTGATTTCAAATAAGGTTAAAATAGATTTTAAAAACCCATGATATTACTAAATACTAATATTCCCTTCGGTTAAAATGATTTTAAAAAAACCATTAAATTTTAATCTAGAAGAACTGGTATTCGTGGTCATCAGTCATCGCCATTGTTGCTGAGGTTCGAACCAGGTAAGTAGCCTTCCTTTCTTCTTTTTCTTCTATTTTCTCTTTTCATTCCTTTTTTCTGATTCTCTTTTTTCTTCTGATTTCCTGTCGACTGTACTGCATCTTCAAACCATTTTTTTTTCGTTTTTTTTCTTGCTCGCCAGCCATCTTCGAACCATACTTTATCTTTTTTCTTTTTTCATTCCTTTCTTCTGATTCTCTTTTTTTTTTATTCTTTCAGAAGTATTTGGATATTACTTATTAGTGAGAAATTGTTAATTATTTTTATTACTTATTTAGATATTACCCTAATTTTTTATTACTGAGTATACTGCATCTTCTGATTCAGTTATTCACTGAGAAATTGTTAATTATTTTTATTACTTATTACTTTATTTGTGAGTAATTGTTGTTAATTTTTTTTATAGCTTGAATTATGAACAAAACTACTGTAATTGTGTGAGTAAATGTTGATTATTATTTTTTTATAGCTTGAATTTTGAACAAAACTAGTGTAATTGTGTGAGTAATTGTTGATTATTATTTTTTTATAGCTTGAATTTTGAACAAAACTAGTGTAATTGTGTGAGTAATTGTTGATTATTAATTTGTTATAGCTTGAATTTTGAACAATGAGTTCCACAAATTCCGTTGCATCTTCACTTGTTACTAGATTCCAAACATAGAAATAAGTTAAAACTCAATTCCATTGCTTGCTTTCTTTATCTTTGTCAATTTTTTTTATTTCTTTTGTTAACTCTAGAGTCTAGACTATGTTATCGCGTTATCGTATGACTTTATGTGCTAAAGTAGTGTTTATCTTACTTCTATGTTATTTTAATATGAAATTCATGTTGTTTTAAGTACCAAATATGTTTTAAAAATTGATTTTGGAGCTTTTTAGCGAAATTGTGCGCGTCGCGTACAAAAAGCCCGCGCCTTCGCCTCGCGCCTCGGAAAATAGGACCTTTTGCGCCTCGGTGCGCCTCGCGCCTCTTAAAACTATGACTTCTATTGAAGTAGGGTCCTCTAACAATATATCTTCAGCACAAAGTTTTAAATGGACATGAATTGGTGTTAAAGCCTTTTTACTGCCATTGTAAGAGCTTTCACCCAGTAAATCTTTAATGAACTTATTTTGTTAGAGAACTAATCACCCTTATCCCAAGGAAAATATGATTTGCCCAAGTCCTTTTTGCTAAAACAATGTCAAGCAGTCAAGGTGTGTTTTGATTCTAATAATTTCATCGTTGTCATGTTTTGTTAGGATCACATCATCAACATATAAAACAGTCATGCTTGTACCTTGCTTTCTAACAAAAAAAGAATAATCATTTTTGGATTGTTAATAACCTTGACTAATTGATTCATGCACTAATTATGTAAACAATTGTGTTTAGGCTTGTTATAATCCATACAATAATATAGTTGATCCACACACTTTGTTACCAAAGTTGGGATACCCTTTACTTTTTGCAACAACAATTGAACAATTGATAGCGATAGTGACAGCGTTAGCGATTATGTCTTATCATAGTCAATCCCAAACTTTTAGTTGTAGCCTTTTGAAACCGACCTAGCTTTATACCTTTCCTAATGTTCCATCAGATTTGGGCTTTACTTTAAAAATATTTACACCGTATAACCTTTTTACCTATAGGTTAGGATTTAGGAAACAATCTTTCATCTGGTTTTTTTTAGTGCATCTAGTTGTCCTCTTTCCATAATGGATTTTTGATGGCCTCTTTAAAATTTTTTGGCTAAATGTACATTTTGCAATCCATATGTATTGTTTGAACCAAGCTAAAGCCTTGTATTGTACAAATCTACACCGATGACTAGTAAATTTATAGTAAATATCCATTAGATGAGCATGAGGTTTAAAAATTCTTTGGGTTTTTCTTGGATTATGGTTAGTTGTTGATTGCCTATGTTTTTTGAATGAGCATACCCTCTTGCATTAGGTATGTTATTCTAAACTTTCTATATATATCACGATTAATTATGTTACTATATATCATTAATAGTAGTATTCAAATTATGAAAGGAATTGAAAATGTTGCACTTGGTGATCCAAAATTGTTAGAAAGATTCCAACTCATTCTTTTTAGAGCAGATCATTATATTGATTATATGCTCTTGATGATCCTAGATTCATTGAAAGATTGTAACTCATCCTTATTAGACTTTAATTATTGATAAGGAAAAGTCTTTCACGAAAAACTACTTCTTTAGACACAATTTCAACATTGGTTTCAATGTTTTATGTCTTTTAGCCTTTGTATTCGGGCAAGTAGCATATTATCCCCAAAGGTTTAAACCAAGGTCCAATTTAACCCCATTTGTTTAAGATGAGCATTTTTGTTCAAAAGTTTTGAACAAATGTGCAAATTAACCCTAAATGTTTGTATTGTATCCAACTAGCCCCAAAAGTATATTGAATTGCGCAATTCAATTTTTCCTAATTCAATAAAATTGCTTTTTAAGCAACTTCCATATTTGCTTTTATAAAAACAAATCTATAACTAGTAATTTTAAATTTGTCTTTTCGTTTTTTTTTTCCCTCTAAAATTGAGTTTTCATTTGAATATTAACTTGAAACCAAGTAGATATATACGATATAGAAGTCGAATATTGTGAAGACTAAAGAGTAGCTTGTGCCTTAAAGGCAGTGGTGACATTTGGTTTTTGAACAGTGGAGTTGTGGTGTTGAAATTTTCTAGCGGTGCCCCGATGGTGTTCAAATGGTGGAAGTTTGGTGCTTATTCAAAGGGGGTGTTTGAACGGTGTGGTTTGATGGGTGTTTGGGTGTGGTGGGGTTGTAGTGAACCAGTACCGTGAATATAAGAACAGAAAGAAGAATTTAGAGAAGAAGAGAGTAAGAGTACAAAAAACAGGAGAAAAGAGCAGAAAAGAAGTACAGACAGAGATTTTAGAGAGAAAAGGGAGAAGAGAGTATATATTTCATTCATGCCTCAACCAATTATTACATAGTAGTATTTATAGCTACACAAGTCATATCTCGCTGCTAGGAATTGGTTACAAAATATACTCCTAGAATATGCATAACAAATTACGGTTACATCATGCCTATTCATTCCCCCTAGAATATTCTGCCACCTCATCATTCGTCCTGCGCCTTTGATAGACTAAAAGACCCTTTTTGGTATTTGCCTTAGGTATGACAGGAAGGTGGAAGGTTTATAAGTTTAAGTATTTTATAATGTATTTTTAAATTAGTGTATAATTCTTAAGGGCAAAATAGTAATTTATCATTATTTTGAATAAGTTTTTGTTTTGTTAGATTAAATTGCAAGATTCGATAAACCTTTGGGGCTAATTTGCACCATTGTAAACGTTTGAGGTTGATTTGCACGTTGGTTGAAACCTTTGGGGTTGGTTTGCTATATTTTCCCTAATTGGATGAATAGCCTAAAAATGCCCTTGGTAAGAACTTGTGCCTCCCTTGTTTCAAGATACTCACAAAACATAAGCATCCAAATTCCAAACACATTAAATTTTTATATTGCGTGCGCTATCTCATTAAAAACTTCTAAAGACATCCAGTTTATCAAGTGTACAACACACTGATGCAATCTGCTCCATATTTCATGGGAAAATTGGATTGATTTAAGCATCTTGAATGCAATCTACCCATTCTATTCGGGTGTATTTGTACTCCTTGATTTCCATTGTATGCCTTGTGAAACATAGAATGTAAAGCTTTTTCTTTAGTCTATACATTTGCATTTTCCTTAAAGACAATTGATTTTCAACAAAATTAATAAATTGAGTGAAGACTTTGGAAATTCATATTTATTCTTTACAAGAAATATACATGATCCACAATAGTTATGCACATAGTACAATGCAACCTTGATAAGTACCCAAAAGTCCCCCAAATGTCAGTATGGAGCAGCCTCAAGAGGCCGCTTTGTCTTACTAAATGATGGAGGATATTTAGTTCTCTTTTATTTTACTAAAGGAAAATTGGTACAAAATATTTTCTTCTTGACTAACCCGTCTTCTAAATCTGAAAACAAGAGTTCATTCTTTGTATCGGCATATGCCGCTTTTTTAAGATGTCACAATTTGGTTTTATTCAGAAGTGAATCATTACTTCTTGAATCTAATTAGTTCTCAGACTGAAAAGATTTCTTGTAACAACAATTGTATCATCATGCTTCACTTGTTGAATAACATATAGGGCATTCTTTTCCTCGTCGAGATGCCAAAGCTTTTTCATCTATTTTTCTTTAACAAAACACCTCATAGTAGTAAAACTGACTTTACAGTTTAAGTTCACATACGATTTATTTTGAAAAATCATGCTACATATGAATTATGCAACAAACATGACATTATGCAAGGTTACACCAATTTTGTAACACAATAGTCCCTTTATATTTTGATCATGGTCACAGCATAATTTCCGTTTCAATAAGTTCTAAAGGCTGTTAGGTAGAAAATACGACCAATGTTTGCATAAGTTGTGCTTGTCTTCTAATCTTGTTTATTCACTATCTCTTGGTATTGGTTTTGTGTAAACTTTGCATTCACATGACTCGCTTAGTTAATACTAACAGTCTAACACACAATAAATACAGATGGTATGAGTAGGCTTGTTACAAGTATACTTCTGTAATGACTCGGGTTAAGGGGTCAAAAAGGGCATTATTGTCTTTTCATATTAATTGGTCTTTATGTTTTGTAAATAGATTAGTTGTTATTTGTAGTAATTGTCTTGTGGGGATTAGGCTATATATAGGCCAACCCTTGTAATAATTGATGGTTTTTTGGAATAATAATAAGAGATTAGTCTTTTGGGAGTTAGAGGGCAAACTCGAATTGTCCTACGGGAGTCATTGGGCAGACTCGAAGTGTCCAAACTGTCTAGTTTCTGTTCGAAGCCTCTTTTTGTCTTCTTAACTCTACTGCCAATGCAGCAGTTAGAAGCCTCTTTTTGTCTTCTTAACTCTACTGCCTGGATGTGCACACCTTTGATTGTTGCTAAATCCTCTGCATCATGTGTGTTCTTCCTTAGCTGCTATTGCGACCTCTGTTACCTTTTGTTGCAGAAGTGCAGACTCCTACATACAGAACACTTCAAGATTGCTGATCATCACTGATCTTAATAGAACAGCATGTGGGCTGGCTGAGTGACTCGACTACTATACTTGTGTGTTATGTTAGATAATACAACATCAATAGAATTTTTAATCAAATGATCCGGGCCTAGATTCCCCTACCAATGAGATTGAGGAATTTGTATTGGCGTGTTATTGGGCTAGTGCAAGATGATTCTCGAGTGCAATGATTCCCAAAGTCACTTGGGAGCATTGTTTCACGTGGTAGGGATTCCTACTATGCCTTTCAGACTCACCCCATATCATTGGCTGTGAGGTTCACTTTTGTAGCCTGATGTTTCACACTCACGAAAGTGGTGGCAGTATAACTATTGGTGCTTCAAGTAGGGAATGAGAGTATTGTTGAGGCCGACTAAGCTTTCATAACCAATTACTATGACCATAATACCGAATGTCTTCAGTTAGAATTTCTTGAAGCATCCTGTCCAACAATCAATGGAAGCCTTTTTAGAGCTGTTCTGAAAAAGGGTAGGAGCTAGGTGGCCCTGACACATTGAAGTTTCATGGTGTCAGGATTTACTAGGAACTATGAAGTAATGCAATGTTATATGTCGCGTATTCATTAACTTTTATCTTTTAAAGCCTAAAAGATTAAGGAGTCACTGTTTTCTTCTGCTTCTTATTTCAATTTATTTTGCAACCTCCCCAGGCCTGCAAATTAAATGACATGTAATTCTAATATTATGTGTGCTGTGTGCCATTTGGTTCTTTAGGGATAACATTGCTATTTTTGCAGGCAACTTTTTAAATCAACTCCATGGCTATTGCAGTGGGCTTGAGCCCTACTAGGCTCGTAAGTTGTGGGTTTAGCCCTAATCCAAAAATCTTATATGGAAGATTTGATTCCATTGTTTCACCACTACCTGGACGGTTCCGCCCTATCCAAGCCGTGCAAGATGGCACAGGCCCTCGAAGATTAGTAGACTTTATTCGCACTATACCTGATTTGTCAAGAAACTATTTCGAGAAACCTTCTCGAAGGACGCTCTTTGGAGGAATCGCCTTATTAGGTGGATTTTATGTTGCACAAACAATTTCTTTGTCCTTTGGAGCTTTGGGTGTAAATGATGTTATTGCTGCAGTAATATGTGTGCTGCTCGCAGAATATGCAACCAAATTCTATTATAGTCGATCCAAGGTAACATTTCCAATTGCCCTTCTCAACAATTTTAAGATGGGATTCACATATGGTCTATTTATCGATGCTTTCAAACTTGCTAGTTGAATCGGCTTCAAAGATTTGGCTATACTGTGTTGTAGATACGTCCAGATATTACCTTCCTTGTAAATGCAATTCTTAGATCCTGTAACATGCAGGATGCAGCATTAACTATATGATGTTTGTTATCTCTGTTCAAACAATTGAGCCATCTACTGCTTTTATTCACTTGTGCTTGTATGGTTGTGGTATCATCTTAGTCCTAGAAGGAACCATTGCAAGAATTCCGTAAATTTGCTGGTTGTGTGCAACATGTTCTAATCGATAAACCGCCAGTTTTTGTAATATACTCTGTGTCTGAAGTCAATCGTCTCATTGTCTAAGGCACGCTAAGGCACATAAGTTGGGCTCTCTAAAGCACTAGTCTAATGGTATCTTCTCGCGTAACTCGATCAAGGGCCTAACCAATCATTACTAGCCCAGCTGAATTACCTTCATACTTGGACTCCCAGAATATTAGCGACCCCAAAAAAAAAAAAGAAACTGTAGAATAGAATGCAATACTACTACAAGGTAAAGTTATTGCTATACAAGGTGTAGTTATTGTCAATAGCTAGTGCTCCAAGTACAAAGAATGCATAAAGTACGTTTCAACCCAATTAATCCTCATCATTATTAACCTAATATAACATTCAAAAATAGGGTTTGGGTGCGGGAAGATGATAAACAATTTATACCTGTATCCCCTTTAAAGAGATGGTTAGAGGAATGTGGCTAATTTTACCTCTAAAATATGAAAGCCTTGCATAGAGACAAGAGTAAAACTCATCATCATCATCCTACCTTGTATATCCCGCACATAGAAAACTATGGACAGGGTCTAGGGAGGGAAGGACGGCGACAACTCATACCCAGGAAGGAGAGCGCGACCAAAAAGGAGTCCCCTGGCTCAAGAAAGACTAAGAGAAGCCCCTGCGACGTGTAGATAAAGACGAAGAAGATACAAAAAATATAAAACCAAAAACTAAGGAGAAACGGTGCAACAACAACCAAGAAACTAAAAGAAACAAAAACAGCGAGAAAACAGGCCCCTCAAGAGAAACTCTAAAAGAAAACACTAGTCCAAAACATAGACAAGAGTAAAACTACTTGTTGAAAAACAATGGCCAAAATTAAGGTTGAAGCAATATAATAAATACGTTGGAGTTAATGAATAAACAAAAAGGACTAGATGAAAAAAAACAAGACACTGGGATAAGAAAGACAACTAAAGAAAGTTTTAGTAGTCAAAAATATGAATTTGGAGTCTCTTACTCTGGATAATAGATCCTAAATACTTGAACTTGGTCGTATCATCAACTATATCGTCTCCAATTGTCGCTTCCGGATCATCAGCGTGCTCCGTACCACTAAAATTGCATCTAAAATTCTATATGAGTTATACGCAACCGTTTTCCTTTTAAAACTGCCCTTCATTCTTCTAATATTGTATTAACCTCTTCACTAGTTTAAGCAACTAGCACTATTTCGTTAAAGAATAGCAAGCACCTCAACACAATTTCCCATAAATACTTTTTATATTATATATTTTTTAGATTCTAAACACTCTAAGGGAATCTCGTTCAAGGACGAAACATGAAATGAAGGACAAGATTGTTGGGTTTCTAACTAAATTTTGTGTATGGTAAAGTAATTAGTTTATATTTTTGCCTTTTGTGTGCGTGTGTGTATATTCGCAATTTTATATATTACAATTATTGGAAAAAAATTCTTCTTCGATGACTATTAAGTGATGAATGAATTGGAGTTATATGAGGAAATTGATGATCGGGAGAATTATTGAAAGATTATTAGCGTAATAATTATTATATATATTAATTATTATTTATTGGTTAATTTATATAAAATTAATTAAAAAATGAATTATATGTTGCGATTCTTAGAGAATGCAGCATATAGAGCATTTATATGCAGCGGTTTTGAATCTCAACAGCAAATATAGTCCCATCAGCTGCTCGCACAAGTACTTGGAGTCAAAACCGCAGCAAATATTTTGGCATTTAATTTCAGGCCGTATCAATTAAGCTTTTTTGGATTATTGTATTTGTATCTATCAGATTGCTGGATGGATGAAATCCAAAACATCATTACTGACTTCAGCTTCATTGCTAAACTAGTGTTTGATCCCTATCACACAACGATCATTAAATTAAATATAGATAACCTTAATACGAGTAACACGATTCTCAAAAGACATAGCCAAGTCTCTATTCGTCATCACTTAGTGCAAATAGAAACACTAAAAACAGAATTAGGCAACGCAAATCCCCGAAACACATACATAAATGTTTCTCCTAATACCTTTCCATATTTAACATGCAACCTTTATAAAAACACGATTCCTCTTTATAAAACACATGATTGAATTCTAAGATATCCACCCAATCAAACGATATCAAATTCATACATAATGGAAGAACGTAGTGTACCTTAGTCAAAATCAAATTTCTACCATAAAAAGTTTGCAATTTAGTAAAACCGCGACTTGTGATTTTACAAGGAGCATTATATTTAATATTTAACTATTATGTTATCTCTAATGTGAAAATCATAAGTATTGAGCCAATCACGATGCAAATACATATAGTATAACCATCTAGAATCATGAATTTGTGCATTAGATAGATCATCCGACCTGACATAACCAATCAGTGCTAAGTCATTTTTCGAGTCAAGATTATTATTCATTATACTTTTAATTATGCTAGCTTGAGATTTTAGTGTCGTACTAATCCTTTTAGTTCACCATTGACAACATACTTATTGATCAACATTTCACAAAGTTCTGGGTTCAAAGAGAAATGCAGTAGCAACAGGTGATCAACATTTCTGTGCATTTGCATATTGTAAACTTTTCAGATGATCAACATTCTATTTGAATATGATCTATGCAAATAATTCAAGACCTTCATATTTTCTGCAAAATCTCATGTTCTTCACAATAACCCATGTCGAGTGCTTGTAAATGTTTGCAGATCCTTTTCAGGTTTTTATGTTGAATAATTTCTGAATTTGCAAACAGTTCTTGAATTTTTGTTTAGGTTCTATTTAAAGATGCATGTTGATTACCGCGAATAAATTTCCAAGATAGTTTAGATTTTCATGCCTTTGTAGTTTGGATTCTGGGCATTCACTTACACAATCTGATCTTGATGGCACTTTTCACTTTAACAGAATGTAGTTATATCTTCTTTTATCAATTGATACTGTTAGGATTATTGGTGACTTGTATTACCAAGTAATCATAACAAGATTAAGTTAATTAATCTAGCTTGTTAGTGTAAGTAAGAAGAAGACTAGTACAATGCTTTTGATTGGGTGTTTGAGTATCTTGTTAGTACACTAGTACATTGTACTAAGTAGTAGTGGGAACTTGGTATGTGTATGCTTGGTTGATGCATATACTTGGGCTCCAAGACAAGTATCAAGTGCTAGTACAAAGGGATTTTGGGGACCAAGAACATTTATGTATGTGTTTCGACAGGCTGGCTCGCCCGAGCCGTGAGTCGAGTAGCCTCTCTGGATGAATTTGCTGATTTTCTGATGTTGCTGTTGGGTGAGTAACGTGGCATCTTATTGTACAGCTGCTAGCCCACTCTTTTTTTTACTCTTTTCTACTACTTCCCCTATATATATACAACCTTGTATACTTAGTATTACTTGCCCCAAGTCTCTCATAATTAGAGCTACCTTCCTTGCTTATTTTTTACCCATTAGCTCCTCTCTTCCATTACACATAACTTCCATTTGTAATTCCTATCAAGTTTGTATTTTCTCCTATTGAACACATTAATATAATCCTAGGCTAGATGGTGGATGTAGCCAAATTGGTGAACCACCTTAAATACTTTTCTTGATTATTTAGTTTATTTTAGCCATTCTTAATACTTGCATTATTATTTTTGTTCCTAATCTTTGACACAACATAAACACACATTTAAACTTCACATTTGATCCTTGAGTGAGGTCCTTAGCCTCTTCTTTTCAGATACCAAGGCTCTCGTAATAATATACCAGCTAACCCAAAAACTCAAAAATCTTGCTTTAATAGTTACGTTTGTATAGCAGCAACCCGCACATTATTTAGAAAAGTAATAACCAAGAAACAGCACAAATATGTCACCTTTGGATCAGACTTCACTGAATCAAGAAACAGATGTTGTGATCTCTTACCAGCAGCTGCAGAAAATGCTGCTATAAACTGTGTAATGACGTGAAATAATATCTAAGATCGATTCGGTGCGATATAGCTTGATGAACGATAACAAATGTCAATGACTTAACACAAGTATGAACAGAAAAATAAATTGCAAAAATAGACACATGGATTTAAGGAGGTTCACCCAAAATTGGCTACGTCCCCCGTGGTGTGTAGATGCTTGCTTGTATTATATTATATGAGAATACACTCTTATAATAGAGAATTACAAATGATGTAAGAGATAAACAATAGGCTATGTGTTTGGCTTAGGGGTTGTGTTTGATGTGTTTAGGATGGCTAATGAACTCACTATTTATAGAGCTAATTAGCATACATGAGTGTACTACATAATTACTATGATTAAATGGTAAATAATTCAGCATAAAAGACTTTGAAGAGCTGGTACATTAATCAAGTAACTGCTGCAAGGAGATGAATAGGCACGAAACTGATCCAACTGTTGTCAACATGCTCGTTCGAGCACAAGAGAAACGAGCCCACTGTCCAGCAGCTACAGGCTGCTCGTTCGAGCACCTGCCATCCTCAACCTTCTGATCTTTCTGTTTTACTTGCTTGTTCCAGGCATTAATGGGTTCACTTGGTGCCTCGTTCGAGCATAATCATCAGAGAATGTCCCTTTGGCTTCTTTACTCATCATCACTTCACATTACTCCTTTGCTTAAGTATCTCATTAAAATACAAGTAACTTAATACAAATAAAACCATACTTAAACTCCATCATCAACACACACACATTAAATTACAACTTAACATCTTCTATATGAAAAGTCTCCACATGAATGCACACATCAATGTGCACTCGAGTCACATAATAACATGACGGAAGTTCATTATGGTTTTAACTTGTCCTCATTTACTATCACAAATTCACAATTGGCTTACAAAAAATGGAGCGTCTATGAGGAAGATTGTATGTGTTACCTTACGTGGCACAATTGTTCCCCTTGAGCAAAGTTGCGTACGCTATATTGATTTTTTCAGTTCAGAACACAGAGGAGCTGCTTCAACAGAGTAAAGACATGTGTGCCAAATCTTTGTAACAAGAAACACAAATGTTTGAACGATTTTGTTTCCGTCTATGGTTATCTTCCTCTTGTTTCAACTTATGTAAAAGCAGTGGATTCGAGGAGCGAATTAACTGTACTGGCATCCTTACTACAAAGGAAAAAAGAAACTGTTATATGGATGTAGAAACTCTGAGATACAAGTGACTACACAAAACTAAACATGTAGATAGGCTCAAGACATGAAACCATAACAAAAGGAAATAACTTGATTTCATGCCATATGAAACTTACAAAAATGCACAATGACATAATCAAATTCAAAAGTCAACAAGCACAGGTTATGCAGAAACAGCTAGGTAATAACCAATCTATACATTAGTTAACACAGCTATAATTCCAAGGTCAATTGGCTTGTAGATTCAGAGAACTCAGCAACTGGCATGTAAAGCTTATCCAAGAATCATTAACAAACATCACCAAAATTCAAGAGGCTATACTTCAGAACCAAGAACATCAAATAACACATCAACAATTCAACATGCCTCTTATGATGTTTTCTTAGGGAAAGTCAGATTCTCAACAAAATCAATTCAATTACTCACAAGACTTGCAAAAACCTAGCTAACTGTATAACAAAGGCCTCAGATTCAAGAAGCTCCACAACCAATTTGAAATTCCTAATTTCCACATATAAAGTAGAGCTCAATGTCAATGAATACAAAAGTTAAAGCAAACATATTCACATGTAAACTCAAGGAAGTTCAATAGAATACTCAAATTGCAAGTTGCAACAATAACAATGTTAAAAGCCTTAATCCCAAAATATTAGAATCATTGTATGAACCAATAGATCAGTTCACCTTGTAGTCTGCATGAAACCTAATTCCTCCTTCAAATTTCGCCAACTAAAAATGATTAAATAAAGCTACGAAACTCTTATTTCAAAGTGCAGGCATTTCAATCGTTGATAGAAATCAAAGAAAATCAAGCAAGATATAACTAATGCAGAAGAAGAAAAAATGACTTAAGCACACTTTCTAAACATAGAACACTCATCTAAATACCAACAACAGTCAGCAGCAGGTTATACACAAGACAAAATATAATTATACACAGGATCAAAATATAATAAGATCTTTGAGGACAAATAATATTTCCAATTGAGTATTAGCCATACAAAATATAATAACTAATTATGCATGTTAAATTCAAGTTAAATTCACATACAATTACAAGTACTCTATTAATTACACGCTTGATTAATACTATGGACAGCCAGAGCAGTATTTTGAGATCCTTTATGCGAGACTGAAGCATATCATATTGAGCCAGAAGTTTCTGCTTAATAGCAATTGCATCTGTCATCCTTCGAAGCAACTATAAGTAGAGGCTATATGAGAAAGATGTGCGCGTTAAAGAGAGTGTATTAGACATCAAAGCATTGCAAAGTAAGTGATCTAAAACCCTCATTTAGGCTTTTCATCTGAAAAACTTATGGTGTGCCACTATAGATGATGGTGCATTTACAAATTGTGAAAGTAGGAGAGTCAATAGCAAAATAGCTCAGGGACACAGGTAAAAAATAAATGGAACCAGAAAGTATGCATCAAGAGCACAAAATACAGGAAGAAAGTGTTGAATTTACACATGGGTAGAACACAAAGCTTAAGAAGAAAGACAAAAACTAAGAGAATAATATGTGTATTCATTCATTGAATACTTAGTTAATACAAGAGGATACAATAGTCTTATATAGGGAGACGGAGACAAAACAATGCCACTGGTTAAGCTAACTAAACAATTAACTGTGGTATCAAGAAACATAAGGATAAACCTATATAAAACTAACTCATCCTAACAAACTCCTAACATTCTACTATATTATGCTGACTTGGATATTAAGTCTTGAGGGTGGCTTCTGTATTGATGTAGGAAGCTTGCTGAATGCAGCTTGCTGAGAGCATCATAATACACAACGCCCCCCCTCAAACTGGAATGGATTTAGACATTCCAAGTTTGCGAAGAAGCTCTTGAAGTTGGGCAGATGGGAGGACCTTGGTAAGAACATCTGCGAGCTGGTGCTTGGTAGGTAGATAGGACAGTTGTAGGAGACCCTCTAGGACTTTTTCTCTTATGAAATAACAATCTATTTCTATATGCTTGGTCCTGTCATGATACACAGGATTTTTGGCTGTGTGTATTGCTGACATATTGTCACAATTTACGCTTACTGGCTTAAGATTATTCACCCCTAGTTCTTCCAAAAGTCTGACAATCCATACCACCTCTGCAGAGGTGGCAGCCATGGCTCTGAACTCAGCTTCAAAGCCTATTGCCTTTTTACCAGGGTATAAAGGCATAACTTCCCATGTCTGATTTTTTTGCAAAGCCTGGATTTCTTGATCCATGGCTACTTTCCAGAGGGGATTAGTGAGTGCTTTCTTGTAGCTACTTGGTTCATTATGAACTAATGGATTAGGAGTACACTCAAGTGGTGTGGGTTCTTTATATGTGACTAATCCACACCAGTGTTTTGAGGCATTAGTGCTCACATAATCATCCAAGTAGGCTGGCCCTTTATGAATTCTTTGAGATTTTCTGACTGTGGTAGTGAACCAATTCACATAGGTTCAGAGAGCCTTGACATCTCAGAAGACCACCTTAATACTCCCAACCAAGACATCAGTTCCAGAAATCATTGCCTGAGTAAACCAGCTGCACCAAATGATGCACAGGAGGAACAAGAGAGTGGCATGGGCAAGGGCAACTCACCAAGTGAGTCAGGAACATGTTCCAAGCAAAGGAATCCCAACAGGAATAGCACACATCAACTTACAGCCCAAACAGCCCCAACTGCCAGGGAACAGGACACTGATCAGATACCTGTTGACCAGCTGACCTGGGAGTCTCCAGGGAGAGTAGCTCAGGACACCCTAGACCTAATCAAGGGCAGATCTGGCATCTCTGCACATGGGCCTAGCCACCAAGGCCCTAGGACCCTATTGATCATATCACAAGAGCAGTAGAAGACTACAGCAAGGTGGGCCAGTCAGCAGTTTTCAACCAACAGCCTGCTTTGCCTAGTTTAGCCTTGTTTTAGTTCTTTTTAAGTGGCACATGATATTGCACGTGCCTAAATAATAAAGATTGAAGTGTTCATCTTGTGTATTGCCTTTTTCAGATTGTAAGTGCCTATATAAGGGGCTTCCTTTGATGTAATAAGACAGTTTTGAATTTTAATACAAAATTGGAGATTTTCCTTTTTCTTGAATGTGAGTGAAGCATTCTAAGGTTTTGTGAGTGAAGCAAGACCACCCCCATTGTTCTGATCAGGGAGTGAACCTGGTCTTGCCTTGGGTGAGTTTCTTTTGGAAAGGTGAGTGAAGCCTTTGCAACAGAAGTTCAACAACATCAACAACCAACAAAAGGCAAGTCTGAAATTTCAGACTTCTGTTCTTTGCCTCAAGTGTGTTTCAAGATTGAGTCCACATTGGGTTCTTGAGTCTGTTTGTTAGTGTCCAAGAATGAGTGAGTGAAAAACTCCCTCATTTCAGTCCAAATTGGTATCAGAGCAAAGTTCAAGATCAAGGGTTAACAGCAGTGCAGGACATTCAGAAAACCAAGTCATTCACCATTTCAGCCTGTGTGCCATTTCAGGGAAGTTTCATAGCATCTGATTGTCTTAAAAACTTTGTGTTTAACTTGTACCATCTAGCATTTGGTCATTAATCCAACATTTTCATTGGATTATTACATTTTGATTACAGTACTATCAGGATCAGATCAAGAATTCAATTCTTGGTTGTGAAATTGTTAAAACTTGCTGAATTTGTGATTTTTGTTCTTTCCTGTTTGTTCTTGGTTGAGTTCATTTTACTTTCTTGCATTATGAATCCTGAAGAGAGAAATGCTCTTATAGAGGACACAGTTAATAGGATAGCCCAAATGTTAACAGAGGCTGGAGTCTTAAAAACAGAAGGGGGGGCCTAATACTGAGGGGATACAGAACAACAGAAACCAAGAAGATAGGTCTCTAAGGGTAGATGTAGGGGAATTTGATGGCCAGTCCTTGAACCCTAAAGACTACATTGAATGGGAAAAGGGGCTGGAAAGATTTTTTGACTATAGGGAGACACCTGAGACCAACAAGTACAAAATGGCTAAAGTCAAATTAACCAAGTTTGCAGCCATATGGTTTGAGGGTGTACAGAGACAGAGGGAAAGGGAGAATAGGCCTAAGATAGATTCTTGGGATAAATTGAAGAAACATCTTAGGAGAAAGTATGTACCCCCAAATTACAAGCAGCAACTATCTGTTAAATGGAACACTTTAGCCTAGAGAAACAAAACAGTAGCACAATACATTCAGGATTGGGAGAAATTGGCTGTTCAATGTCATACCTCAGATTCTGAGGAAATGAGGGTAGGGAAATTTCTTGCTGGTTTAAGAGAAGATTTGAGAATAAAGATTGCTTTAGTGCCTAACTTGACTGTAGCCTTAGCAGGGAATCATGCCTTATTATTGGAACAACACTCCAAGAAGAAACCAACTTATGGTATAGGCCACCCTTACCCTAAAGGGAGTCAGAACATAGCACCTAGGCCAACTCAGGCTACACCTCACCCTAGGAACAACACCAACATAGAAAACAAGGGAAAGGGGGTCACACCTAAAAAAAATGTGGTCTGTTTCTGTAGGGAAAATAGAGCGTGGAAGCGTGATAAATTCAACCAGAGATTATGAGAAATAAAAATAATGATAGTAAAATTGAACCCAAATATGTAATAGGCAATGAATGAGAAACAAAATTATTTGTTTTTCTTTTATATGATTATGATGATATTACAATGAAGGAAGCTACTGAATTTATAATGTGCTTCAATCTAAATAAAGGATGGTGGTTATTAGATAATTACTAATGCTCAATAATAATTTAGATATTCAAAAAACAAAATATATGATTTGCATCAACTTAACTAAAATAAGAATGTATTTTATGACAATGGGAGAATGTAATGGTAAAAAGGTGAGACAACCTCACAAATCTCCACCTTGACTCGCCTTTGATTGAGAATATTATCTTGTCATGTATCTTTGTTTAAATGTGTATGATACCAGCTAAGTTTAAACAATGAACGAACTTAGCTGCTGGAAGTGGCTTGGTCAACGTGTCTGCAGGATTTTCAGTTGTATGAATCTTCTCAACAATTAGATTTCCTATAGCAACAATGTCTCGAATAAAATGATGCTTTATTTCAATGTGCTTGGTTTTTGAGTGATACTTGCTATTTTTGGTTAAATGAACAGCACTCTGACTGTCACAAAATACAACAAAAATATCTTGTTGCAATCCAAGTTCTCTTACCAAGCCTCGGAGCCATATAGCTTCTTTCATTCCTTCAGTGGCAGCAATATACTCTGCTTCAGTAGTTGATAAAGCCGCAATGGCTTGAAGTGAAGAATACCAACTGATAGCAGAACCACAAAGTGTAAAAATATAAGCTGAAAGTGACCTTCTTCGATCTAAATCACCACCGTAGTCAGCATCGACATACCCAACTACACCTCCGGGATCAGCTCTATGTTGATCAAACACCAAACCAATTTCTGAAGAACCCTTCAGGTAACGAAGGATCAATTTAATGGCTTCCCAATGTGCCTTGCCTGGATTGTGCATGAACCTGCTAACGACGCTCACAGCATATGCTAAATCAGGTCTAGTACATACCATCGCATACATAAGACTTCCCACTGCATTGGAGTAAGGAACATTTGACATGCGTCTCTTGTCTTCCTCAGTGACGGGACATTGTTCAGATGACAACTTAAGATGGGCAGCAAGCGGAGTACTAACAGCTTTGCAATCTTGCATTCCAAACCTTTCAAGCATCTTCATAACATACTTTCTCTGTGATAGAAAAAGTCTACCATCTTGACGGTCTCTGTTTATCTCCATTCCAAGAATCTTCTTGGCAGGACCTAAATCCTTCATATCAAATTCACTGCTAAGTTGAGTCTTTAACTTATTAATAAGAGACTTATCTCTTGCAGCAATTAACATGTCATCAACATACAGTAACAAGTATATATATGACCCATAAGATGTCTTTTGAAAATAAACACAGTTATCATAATTGCTTCTAGAGTAACCATGTCCAACCATGAATGAATCAAACCTCTTATACCATTGTCTCGGTGATTGTTTCAAACCATAAAGAGATCTTTTTAGACGACATACATGATCTTCCTTTCCAGGAATTATGAAACCCTCTGGCTGCCGGATATAAATCTCTTCCTCAAGATTACCATGAAGAAAAGCTGTTTTCACATCTAGTTGTTCGAGCTCCAAATCATACAAGGCAACTAGAGCAAGTAATACACGAATTGAGGTATGACGAACAACCGGAGAAAATACTTCATTGAAATCAATGCCTTCCTGTTGATTAAATCCTCGGACCACAAATCTTGCTTTGTACCTTGCACTTTCAACACCAGGGATGCCTTCCTTTTTCTTGAAAATCCACTTACAATTTATGACTCGTTTGCCTATCGGCAACTTCACCAGGTCCCAAGTTTCATTCTTATGAAGACTCTCGACTTCTTCTTGCATAGCGGCAACCCATTTTGCTGAATCATCACATGAGATAGCTTCAGAATAATTTCTAGGTTCATCCTCTTCACCCATCTCTTGGGCAGCAATTAATGCATAAGCTATGTTAGCAGATTTTTCAATAAGTCGTTGAGTCGGTTTTCTTGGTCTCTGTTGTGGAAGATCTTGAGCCATTGACCACGGATGTGGTAAGCCTCTTCGTAGAGGTGGACGTTGCATTTGTGGACTCAAATGCTGAGTAGTATCATCAATAATTGTGATTTGATCTTCTTGAGTAGTTGAGGATTTTGGAACGTCTTCCTTCCTAATAGGAACTTCAACCTCAAACTCCACCTTCTCTTGATCATCCTCTTGAACATCATTGGAGGAAACTACAACATCCTTTCCAGAAGATAACATGACATTTTCATTAAATGTTACGTTACGACTATGAAATGTTTTATGAGAATCAGGGTCATATAAGCGATAGCCTTTAACCCCTAAGCCATAACCTAAGAAAATGCACTTCTTAGCACGAGGTTCCAATTTTCCCTCATTTACATGTGAATAAACAGGACACCCAAATATTCTAAGATTAGAATAATCAATAGGGTTACCTGACCAAACTTCTTCAGGTATACAACCATCAAGAGCTCTATTAGGTGAGCGATTTATCAAATAACATGCTGTTGAAGCAGCTTCAGCCCAAAACTCTTTTACCAAACCAGAATGAGAGAGCATACAACGAACTTTCTCTAAGATAGTTCTGTTCATTCTTTCTGCAACTCCATTTTGCTGTGGAGTCCCTGGAATTGTGAGATGTCTAACGATGCCTTCTTTCTTACAAAAAATGTTAAACTCATTTGAACAAAACTCAAGGCCATTGTTTGTCCTCAACCTTTTCACCTTCTTGCCAGTCTGGTTCTCAATTAATGTTTTCCATTCCTTAAAAGTGGAAAATGCTTCACTCTTGAGCTTGAGAAAATAGACCCAAAGCTTTCGTGAGAAATCATCAATAATAGTCATCATGTAATGACATTTTCCTTTAGAGGGTACTTTTGACGGACCCCAAAGATCTGAATGAATGTAATCCAAGGTAACTTTGGTTCTATGAATAGCTTTTGAAAAACTAACTTTCTTTTGCTTACCAAAAATACAATGCTCACAGAATTCAACCTTACCTGTACCATGGTTTCCAAGATGACCTTCCTTCTTAAGAATTTGAATTCCCTTCTCACTCATGTGGCCTAATCTCATGTGCCACAACTTGGTGTCGTCTTTGTTAGATGAGACAATAGCTGAAGAACCAGTAACAATTGAACCCTGCAACCATAGTTACCCGGAACGCGGAACGGAGCCCCGTTTTACGATCGGGAACGTCCATCCCGGATCGCGGGTCGAACGCGACCCAGATCGCTAGCAACCCCGTTCCGGTCGATTGAAGCACTTATGGAGTGAAGCTTGTTGTTTGTTAGCTGAGAAAATAAGAAAAATAACTAAAAACAAGAAGCTTACCTCAACCTTTAATGTAGAGAAGAGTAAGAGGAAGAAGATGAATAATCGGCCGCCTAAAATTAGGTCTACAAAAGTCTACTGTTGAAAGGCTAATAGACTTAATAAAAAAAGAAATAATAAAGTGAGGGGCCCATTACTTTAAAGGAGTCATACTTATTACTCATACCTTTTTATTTATATTTATTTTAGTGGAGTAAAAACTTCAAACAATAAACATTACGTGACATTTGTCTTCTTTTCTCTTTTTATGTACTTTTTTACTTTTTATTAATTTGCTGTTAATTTTTTCCTTTTTATTTTCTTTTCCTTTTTCTACTGTAAGCATTTCAAAGTATTATTTTCTCTTATTTTCATTTTTACAAAATAATTATTTAGAGTAAATTATAATAACAAAAAATACTCATCGTTCCGGAGTCACCTTGGATAGCGTTCCGCGTACCCGTTCCCGTCCCCCGTCCCCTAACGTATGGCGTTCCGGGTAACTATGCCTGCAGCACATACAAACTACCAGATCGAATTGCCTTTAGTATTACAAGAGCTCCTTTGAACACTTTTAGAGCTCCACCTTCAGCTAAGTACTTACACCTATGAGATTCAAGGGTGCCTAAGGAAATGAGATTCCGTTTTAAATCAGGGACATGTCTGACACCTGTTAAGGTTCTTACAACTTCATCATGTGTCTTGATTTTGATTGTTCCTTGACCGACAACTTTGCATTAAGCATCGTTTCCCATTAAGACAAGACCACCATTAATCGCTTCATAGGTGGTAAACAAGTCTCTATTAGGAGACATATGAAAAGAACAACCAGAATCAAGAATTCATTCATTCATAGACCTTTGTTCTGGGCCAGCAGCTACAAAACAATCCCCATCAGATTCGGTCTCAACCATGGTGTAAAAATGCGGTCGCGGTCGCGAATGCGGTCGCGATCGCGAGTCGCGGTAGCGGAAAAACGCGATTATCGCGTAACGGGTCGCGATTTTCATACATATTTAATGTATTTATTACTTTTTAAATTCTATTATGTGATTTACTTAAAAATTATTACTATTAGGAACAAGTTGCATATTAAAATGCTTATATGTAATAATAATTAAAATTAGTTAAATGATATTAATCATATAAGTTTCCCTTTCAAATTTAAACAATTTTATTTATTTCTTTTGTCCCATTAATTTGAGAATCGTGATAGATTAAAAAAATTAGATAAATTTAGGGGATGAAGTAACTAAATAAGGAATTTAGATAAATTTTGTAAGATAAAGCAACTTATAAAAAGGAATGTAGTGGTCCCCATTTAACCTTAAACAATTTTATTTATTTCCTTTGTCTTATTAGTTTGAAATAAATTAATAAAAATAAGACAAATTTAGTGGGACCAAAGATTTAATAGTAACTTACAAAATACCATAAAACACCATTTACAAATACTAACTCTAATTAAAAATTTTAAACTCCACATTTGGTCATTTACTACTGCATGCTGCTGTGATATTGAGGTGAGGTGAGAGAAAATAATTATTAAACTAGTACTGCAACAAGAGCCGACAGCTGTAAAGGCTTATAATTTATAGCGTTCTTTTTTTTTAAAGTAGCTTTCTTGAGAAGCTCAAAAGCTGAATCATATTCAGATTTTTCAAAAAGAAAATGGAGGTGAGAGAAAGTAACTTCTCATCTTCATCATGAAGACATGAACTCCAACGGTTCAATCTCACCAACAAGCTGTAAAATAAAATTCAACAGCAAAACAAATTCATAGCAAATTCAATACACATTATAAAAATCAAAACCCAAACCTTAAATACAGTTTCTTGAAAATGGGTTTAGAATTTCTGGTAAGTTGCTCGACTATTTTTCAAAATTTTTTTTCTCTAATGTTTTTTTTGAAAATCTCTTGAAAAATTGCTAATCTCGCCCGCGATTTACGAGATTTCCAGTCTGTAACGGCCGTACCGTCCGAGTTCCGTTTTGATGCGTCTCTTTTTAACTCGCCGTTACAAAACGCGGTATCTCGGACCGGTGAAGTGAAATTCCGTTACAAAACGGCCGCATCGCGACGTAACGGCCGCATTTTTACTCCATGGTCTCAACAATACTAGCTTCGGCAGATTTTTCGGGTTGTTTTCCTTTACCCTTATCTTCTCTGTCTTGTTTATTTTTCAACTTATAACATTCAGAGATCTCGTGCCCTTTTTTCTTGCAATAACGACAATATTTAGAGTTTTTACCTCTAGATTTCGATCTAAATTGGTTTCTACTACTACTACTACTACTACTACTACTACTACCTCTTTCTTGAGTCCTCCCTCTAACCACTAGTCCTTCACCAGAAATTTCAGAATGAATTTCGGTATCAAATTTTTGTTTGGACAACAGGTTGGACTTGACATCATCAAAGGTTAAGGTAATATAATTACCGTATAACATTATTTCTTTGAAGTGTCTATATGATGGCGGTAGTGAAACAATGAATAGTACAACTTTATCCTCATCGTCTATTTTAACATCCAAGTTTTCTAAGTCAATGATAATGGAGTTGAATTCATCCAAGTGAGATTGAACTGGAGTACCTTCAGACATACGAAGCGTAAACAATCGCTCTTTTAATCGAAGTTTATTTGCAAGACTTTTGGTCATGTAAATAGACTCTAATTTACTCCATATGTTAGCAGCGCTATTAGCGTTGATGACTTCTCGTAATACCTCACGGGACAGGCACAATTGGATTATTGACAAAGCTTTTTCATCCATGTCATTCCATTGCTCTTCCGTTACACTTTCTGATTTTTTCAGCTTACCATCCAAAACCTTTTTCAAACCATTTTGGGCAAGAACGGCTTGCATTTGGACTCGCCAAATAGCAAAGCTAATTTTACCATCAAATTTCTCAATATCGAATTTTGTCGACATTATAAAAAAAATCTCAGTTGAAATTGTTAAAGCTCTGATACCAATTTGTAGGGAAAATAGAGCGTGGAAGCGTGATAAATTCAACCAGAGATTATGAGAAATAAAAATAATGATAGTAAAATTGAACCCAAATATGTAATAGGCAATGAATGAGAAACAAAATTATTTGTTTTTCTTTTATATGATTATGATGATATTACAATGAAGGAAGCTACTGAATTTATAATGTGCTTCAATCTAAATAAAGGATGGTGGTTATTAGATAATTACTAATGCTCAATAATAATTTAGATATTCTAAAAACAAAATATATGGTTTGCATCAACTTAACTAAAATAAGAATGTATTTTATGACAATGGGAGAATGTAATGGTAAAAAGGTGAGACAACCTCACAGTTTCAAATGTCATGGGACAGGACATTACAAAAATGACTGCCCAAACAACAGGGCTTTCACCCTACAGGAGTGGAATGAGATAAAGGATAGGGATAGACCAAGGACTATGCTAGTGACCATAGCGGGAAGAGAAGAAGAGATGGGACCTTTAACCACAGAAGAGGACCCTGATGGGACTTATATCCAAACTGAGACAGGAGAACTAGTGCAATACACTACTGATTTAGAAGAAGAATTAGGGAGTAGGGAGTCCCTTTACCCTGAGCAAGATACACACACAACCTAGTGATAAGGAGGAGCTTTCATACTACACTTAGTGCAAAAAAGTCTGACCAAAGGGAGAATATTTTCCAAACAAAATGCAAAGTAAAAGGGAAGGTATGTGACTTGATTATAGATGGGGGGAGTGAAACTAACTGTGTGAGTCAAGGGTTGGTTCGGGAATTGAAATTAGACACTAAGAGCCATCCTCACCCTTACAAGTTAAAGTGTTTAGACAACAAGGCAAGTGGATCAGTCAATAAGCAGAGCCTCATAACCTTAACCATAGGGTCATACCAAGACCAAGTTTTATGTGATGTGCTAGAGATGGATGCATGTCATATCTTACTAGGGAGACCCTGGCAGTATGATAGAAGGGTTATGCACAATGGATATACTAACATATATACCTTAAAGCATGAGGGGAAAATGAAGGATTTGATAAGACTGCCTCCACACCAGGCCATTCCACCCCCTAAACCCAAACAGCCAATACATTTGATCAGTAGGAAGGGTTACTTGAAGGAGATGGAACAGGAAGGGCATGGACTGATTTTGTTTCTCAAAGAGGTAAGTGAGGAGCAACCTGAGTTGCCTAATGAAGTGAGGCCATTGATCACTGAATTCAGTGATGTTTTCCTTGAGGACTTACCTAAAGGACTTCCTCCTATCAGAGGCATTGAGCACCAAATAGATCTAATACCAGGAGCACCTTTGCCTAATAAGCCAGCATATAGAACAAACCCTAAGGAAACCCAAGAGCTTCAAAGACAAGTACAAGAGCTGTTAGATAGGGGTTATGTGAGGGAGAGCCTCAGTCCATGTGCTGTACCTACATTCCTAGTACCAAAGAAGGATGGTACTTGGAGAATGTGTGTTGACAGCAGGAGTGTCAACAACATTACCATCAAATATAGGTTCCCTATTCCAAGGATAGATGACATTATGGATGAGTTAGCTGGGGCAGAATGGTTCAGTAAGCTTGACCTTAGGAGTGGTTACCATCAGATCAGAATGAAAGCAGGAGATGAGTGAAAAACTGCTTTCAAGACCAAGTATGGCCTGTATGAGTGGCTGGTGCCCTTTGGCCTTACAGGGGCCCCAAGCACATTCATGAGACTCATGAATGAGGTGCTTAGACCATTTCTAGGTAAGTTTGTGGTGGTATACTTGGATGATATACTTGTCTACAGTAAGCATTTGCAAGACCACCTATCACACCCAAGGCAGCTGTTAGAAGTGCTTAGAGAGCAGAAGCTATATGGCAAACTTGAGAAATGTAGTTTTTTGATGAAGGAGGTTAGTTTCTTGGGATTTATAGTGGGACAGGAAGGTATCAAGCCTGATCCTGCCAAAATAGAAGCAATAAGAGACTGGCCAACACCTAGTACTATCACACATATCAGATCATTTCATGGTCTAGCATCATTCTACAGAAGGTTTATAAAAAATTTTAGTAGTGTCATGGCTCCTATCACATAATGCACCAAGAAAGGGGTGTTTCAATGGACTAGTGAGGCACAACAAGCATTTGAGCTTGTGAAAAAAGCCATGTGCAGTGCACCTGTGCTGAAGTTACCTAATTTTGATATACCTTTTGAGGTAGAGTGTGATGCCAGTGGGGTAGGTATAGGAGCAGTGCTATTACAAGGGGATAGGCCCATAGCTTATTTCAGTGAGAAGTTGAACCAAAGCAGACTGAACTATTCTACATATGACAAAGAATTCTATGCATTAGTCAGGGCTTTAGAGTATTGGTCTCATTATTTGAGAATTCAGCCATTTGTGTTGCACACTGACCATGAGTCACTAAAATACATACATGGGCAGAAGAATTTGAACCCTAGGCATGCTAGATGGGTAGAGTACCTGCAGACCTTTGATTTTGTGGCCAAATACAAATCAGGTTACACTAATGTCATTGCAGATGCCTTGAGCAGAAAACAACACCTGTTAGCCTTACTGGAAACCAAGATCTTAGGATTTGAAATGATAAAAAAGCATTACCCTAATGATGAGGATTTCAAAGAAACATATACCAAGTGCCTTGAGGGACCAACAGGGGCATATCATATTAGACAAGGGTTTCTGTTTTTGGGAAATAGACTGTGCATACCAAGGCTGCCTCTGAGGATGATACTGGTCAAGGAGGTACATGAGGGATGTTTAGGGGGACACTTTGGTATACAAAAGACCCTAGACATGCTAGCTCAACATTTTTACTGGACTAAAATGCTGGGAACAGTGGGTAAGTATGTCCTAAAGTGTGAGACTTGCATCAAGGCTAAGCTAGTCTTCCATAGGGGTGAGTACAAACCTTTACCTGTGCCTGAGAGACCTTGCGAGTACCTCAGTATAGACTTTGTCATGGCCTTGCCTAGAACCTTGAAAGGAAAAGATTCCATCATGGTGGTGGTGGATAGGTTCTCAAAAATGGGTCATTTCATTGTTTGCACCAAGGTAGAAGATGCCCAAAGGATAGCCAGGCTATTCTTTGCTGAGATTGTTAGACTCCATGGTATACCTAGAAGTATAGTGTCTGATAGGGACTCCAAGTTCCTGAGTACCTTCTGGACTACTTTGTGGAAGCTATTAGGAACCAAGCTATGCTTTAGCACTGCCCATCACCCACAAACTGATGGCCAAACCGAAGTTACAAACAAAACCCTATGGACCTTACTAAGGACATTGGTTAGTAAACACCTGAGGGACTGGGATATAAAGTTGAGTCATGCAGAGTTTGCATACAACAGGAGTCCTAGTTGTAGAACTAAACACACTCCTTTTGAGTGTGTTTATGGATCTAATCCCCTATTACCCCTTACACTGATGGATGTCCCTGTGGATAACAGGTTGCAAACTACTGCTAAGGACCAAGCTGAGCTTCTTCTTCAAATACACAAGCAAGTCCATGACAACATTGTGAAGGCAAACCAGCAGTACCAACATAGAAAGAACAAAGGCTTGAGAGACAGCAGGAACCTGAAAGTGGGAGATTTTGTCTGGATTCATCTTAGGAAGGAACGTTTCCCACAGCAAAGAAAGAATAAACTAATGCCAAGAGCAATTGGACCCTATCAAATCATAGATCAGTTTGGAGACAATGCTTTTAAAATAGACCCGCCTGAAGAATATGGAGTCTCCAACACTTTCAACATAGGGGACTTGGCACCTTACTTGGGGAATGAAACAGAATTGAGGGCAATTCCTTTCAAAGAAGGGGAGGATGAACCAATTCACATAGGTTCAGAGAGCCTTGACATCTCAGAAGACCACCTTAATACTCCCAACCAAGACATCAGTTCCAGAAATCATTGCTTGAGTAAACCAGCTGCACCAAATGATGCACAGGAGGAACTAGAGAGTGGCATGGGCAAGGGCAACTCACCAAGTGAGTCAGGAACATGTTCCAAGCAAAGGAATCCCAACAGGAATAGCACACATCAACTTACAGCCCAAACAGCCCCAACTGCCAGGGAACAGGACACTGATCAGATACCTGTTGACCAGCTGACCTGGGAGTCTCCAGGGAGAGTAGCTCAGGACACCCTAGACCTAATCAAGGGCAGATCTGGCATCTCTGCACATTGGCCTAGCCACCAAGGCCCTAGGACCCTATTGATCATATCACAAGAGCAGTAGAAGACTACAGCAAGGTGGGCCAGTCAGCAGTTTTCAACCAACAGCCTGCTTTGCCTAGTTTAGCCTGTTTTAGTTCTTTTTAAGTGGCACATGATATTGCACGTGCCTAAATAATAAAGATTGAAGTGTTCATCTTGTGTATTGCCTTTTTCAGATTGTAAGTGCCTATATAAGGGGCTTCCTTTGATGTAATAAGACAGTTTTGAATTTTAATACAAAATTGGAGATTTTCCTTTTTCTTGAATGTGAGTGAAGCATTCTAAGGTTTTGTGAGTGAAGCAAGACCACCCCCATTGTTCTGATCAGGGAGTGAACCTGGTCTTGCCTTAGGTGAGTTTCTTTTGGAAAGGTGAGTAAAGCCTTTGCAACAGAAGTTCAACAACATCAACAACCAACAAAAGGCAAGTCTGAAATTTCAGACTTCTGTTCTTTGCCTCAAGTGTGTTTCAAGATTGAGTCCACATTGGGTTCTTGAGTCTGTTTGTTAGTGTCCAAGACTGAGTGAGTGAAAAACTCCCTCATTTCAGTCTAGGTAGTATCATCATGTGTGTTATCAGTATTAAGAGTGCCACTCGTGATGTTAGTGTGGATATTTTCAATGTCTTCATTATCAGTGTTATAAGAATTTTCAATATTCTCATGCTCATGCTCACTATAAATTGGATATTCATCTAAATCATCACAGTTAGTGGAAGAAACAGGTTGAAAAAACTGTTTGATGCAAAGATCAGTGTTCTTGTTAATGCAATGATATGGAAAAAAAGTGTTCATGGAACACTACATCTTTGCTAACAATCACAACCCTTGTGGTAAGATTAAAAACTTTATAGCCCTTTTGGCTAGATGAATATCCAATAAAAACACATTGTTGTGCCCTAGGAAAAATTTTATGTCTCGCCCTTTTTAGGGTACTCACAAAGCAAAGACACCCAAATACTTTGAGATGGGTGTAATAAGGTTTTTGTCCAAATAGGAGCTCATAATTTGTTTTACCTTTGAGAATTTGTAGAGGCATCCTATTTATAAGATGCACAGCACATTGCACGCAATCTCCCCAAAAACTAAGGGGAAGATTGGCTTGAAAAAGTAAGGTCCTAGCTACTTCTAGGATATGTTTCTGTTTCCTCTCAATTATGCCATTTTGTTGAGGGGTTTCAGTGCAGCTGGTTTGTAATTTTATTCCATGGTTTTGATAGAATTGAAAGGCTTCCCCTTTTGTTAATTCTTGTGCATTATCAGTTTTGATGCACTTCATTTTGTTGTCAAGCTGATTCTCAATGAACATAGTGAACTGTTTGAACACATTTGTGAATTCTGACTTGTGTTTAATCAAACAAATCCAGGTTATTTTGCTAAAGTCATCAACAATAGTCACAAACATAGAACAATTGGTTCTTGTTTTATTTCTAAAAGGACCCATACATCAATGTGGATAAGCTCTAATGGTTTTTCAGATTTGCTTATAGACCTAGGATAGACAGACCTGGTCTGTTTTCCTTGAGGACATATAGTACAAAACATGTGAGGTTTCACAAGCTTATCACTGATTTCTGTAAACAAAAATTTTAACCTATTGATTGGTAGGTGGCCCATGCGTAGATGCCATAGTTTGGCCTTGTAAAGAACAGATTTGGGATTGATTTGTGTATCAAAATCCTCTTCAACAGCAGCATTGACTCTTGCAGCCTTCTTGGAGTCTTAAAAGATGTATAGTCCAGCTTTGGATTCACCAATCAACCATATTTTCTTCTTCAAGGGTTCCTGAATGTAACATTTGTTAGCTTCAAAAAAAAAACCACACACTTCATGTCAAATGTTATTTTACTGACTGCAATCAAATTGAACCTGAATTCAGGTACATATAACACATTACTAAGCATAAACATTACTAAACCAACATATTTAACAGGTATAGTCCTGCCATCTGGTATGGTTATAGAATGTCTTTTATTTTTAAGGATTTCATAGGAAAGAAACATGGACAGATCATGGCACATATGATCTGAAGCCCCATTATCCACAATCCATTCATCATTTTTCAATGAAGTTAAGCAAAACATACCTATTAATTGAGATGAATTAGCATAGGTGTTGGATGTTATGCTATTTTCCTGTTTGCCTATCAACTCAAGGATTTGTTGATATTGAGTGGGTGTAAAAGTGGCAGTAACAGACCCTTCCTCTGAAAGTGGACTGTTGTTAGCTAGAAGAAGCATTAGCATTGGACTTGTCTCTTTTCCATGTGTTTCCTTTGAAGTTTGGTGGGTAGCCTATAATCCTCCAACATCTATCTTTTATGTGGCCATTCATTTTGCAATGGTCACAATACAATTGAGCCTTTTTGTTTCTGTTTTCATTTTGAGTTCTACCCTTGTTTTGAAATTTCTTCTTCTCTACTCTGCAGGCTAGGGATTCATTTTCTTCATTGTTGTAAGTGCTGATTTCCAAATGCTTCTCTTCTTGCAAAAGAATGTTGTATGCCTGGGAAGAAGTGGGAAGTTCTTGCATCATTAGCATATTGGACCTCACTTGACTATATCTTTTGTCCAATCTCATCAAGAAGCTAAGACACGATTGTTTTGTTGCATTTTAAAGACTTTCTTGGCAATATCACAAACACACGTGTTGGCAGCTGCACAAACACATGTAGGTAGGGGGTTTAACCCATCAAGCTCATCCCATAGAGTCTTGATTCTTGTAAAGTAATCTGAAATACTCATTCCTTGGGTTTGTGTAAGATTATTCAACTCTTCTTATAATGAAAAAAGTTAAGCGTTGGAGCTTTGTCCATACCTTTCTTGAAGCTCATTCCATATCTCTCTTGCTGTCTTGTATGACAAGATACTTTTTGCAATAGAGTCTTCTAACACAGCTATAATCCAACCTATAACAACGTTGTTCACCCTATCCCAAGATTTTACTACAACAATATTGTTTGTGGGTCTTGGTAGGGACCATCAACAAAGGCAAGTTTATTCTTTCCAGCAAGAGCAATAATCATCACTCTTTTCCAATCAACAAACCCACTGCCAGAGAAAACTATATTGATAAGTTTCTGACCAGAATCAGATGGGTGTAGATAGTAAACAGAACTCGGATTCATTGTGAGATCTGATGTAGCTGTGCTGTTCTGATTATTGCTACTGTGAGCCACCATTCTTGATGTTCTTTTTAAACAAAAAAACTTGATGGTTTAAGAGAGACAAGGGGCAGCAGTGTGCAAGAATAGCAAGAATACAGGAAAGAACGCTACTAAATCTTAATGTTGATTTAGTGCTCTGATACCATGTTGAATTTACACATTGGTAGATTACAAAGCTCAAGAAGAAAGACAGAAATTAAGAGAATAATATGTGTATTCACTCATTGAATACTTAGTTAATACAAGAGGATACAATAGTCTTACATAGGGAGAGGGAGACAAAACAATACCACTGGTTAAGCTAACTAAACAATTAACTGTGGTATCAAGAAACATAAGGATAAACCTATATAAAACTAACTCATCCTAACACACTCCTAACAACCTAATATATTATGCTGACTTGGATATTAAGTCTTGAGGGTGGCTTCTGTATTGATGTAGGAAGCTTGCTGAATGCAGCATGCTGAGAGCATCATAATACTCAATAAAAAGCAAGCATGTTAGAACCCAAATACAGCAAATTACCAATTCTTGCATATTCCACATTTCACAGTATTATCAACATTCTCTATCTGCAGCTGGCCCTTTAAAATTTTGCACCTTTGTCTTCGAAAATCAGCTTCATCAATAAATACCCTACCAATAGCATAACATCATATATAGGTTACAAGCCTAAAGCACCTTATTTATGCATACAATAGATTCCATAATCAAGTAATTGATCATACCTATGAAGAGAGTGAGCAGGACTATATAGGGAGATCGATCTAACATAATAGAAATCTCATATCAAAAAGAACTTTAGAATTTAACAATATGTCATCAAATAGAAACCTCCGTCAAAATTTGTACATTGTTTTTCCATTAAAGTTGATGAAGTCGATATTTTCAACAGATCTTAATGCTCATCTACAAAAAATGTTTCAATGATTTAGAAAATACTGATCATAGAAGCAAACACAAAACACAACAACTTTAATGACAACATACATTCTTTCAAAATCAATAACCATAAAAGTAAATCTATGTGCACAAAGACAAATATTTTTATGTGACTAGAATATCAAAATGAAATTCAGAAATGGCCACGAATTTATGCTATATAAACTACCTACATTCCACCTACATGCACACACTAACAACACACTACAAAATCCTCTATGACATGTGTTCAAAACTCTCAACTTCATGCAAAAACACTTACATCCAAGCATACATGTGTCAAACAAAACACTCACACTCATGCAAGGGCACTAACATGCATGCAACAACACATTCCCATGATATGTGGACTTTCTAATGCACAACACTAAGACACACACCCACCCTGCATGCAAAAAACATTAAAATAACCTAAACTACATGGAATCACTTACAATGTTGGGATGGTGTAGAGTGACTAAGCAAGTTACCATTCACAAATAAATAGTAATTAAAAAGACACTTTTTATTTATAATGGATTTGGATTATTTGAATCCTTTTTTTTTTATTTTTTGAGATGATTATTTTGGTGTTTTTTAACAAAAAAAGAATAAAGTAGAAAAATAAGAAGAAAATGGGTAAATTAAAATTATGTCAAAAAATATCAAATTGGTCTCATTTTATAGATCTCAAAAAATATGACCGTTGGTGTAATTATTTTTTTAGTTTAATTAAATAAGAAAATAGTCGTTAATTAAAATAAACGATTGTTTTTTAACAGCAAATCAGAAGCTGCCAAGTGGAAGGAGTAGCAACATGTGTAAGGCGCCATAAATAATCATTTTTACCAGCCAATCCCAGCGAGACATGTGACGAAAATTTTTGAAAAAAAAATAGGGTGACCGTTCTATTGAATGAGTCACTTGTCAACCTTTTCCCTCAACCTTTTCCCCAACCCACCCCAATTTAGGTCACAATCAAAAGAAAAATGTCTATTGTTGGGTCATGTGATATAAAATTAGATCATGATAATTGATGTTCGTACCTATAAAACACGATTCGCTAGTGAGTTCACCTTTTAGATTAGCAAATTATGTGACACTGGTTCTTACTATAACCAGGGCGAAGAGGAAAGGGCCCCGCCCCCTGGTTGAAACACATGCCTTTTTGTAGTTTTAGTTTAACCCCCTTATTAATTTATGATATTATGTATCAAGACAATTTAAACATCACGAAAACAAGAATAGGTTCATGCTTAGAGTTTTGTTATCAAAAGTATATGATTTAAGGTTAAGTCTTGAAATCAACCATTAAATTAACTTTGTATACTTATTTTTTATTTATAAAATGGATCAATTACTAACTACAGCCTTGAAGTTTAGTCATTTTAAAATAAACAGCCGCAAAGTTTTTTTATAACAAACAACAGCCTTCCAGTTGCCAAACAGGACAGTGTTACAGCCACTTCACCGAATGACCTGCTAAATGACCGTTGACCAAGGCTTATTACCTTTGACTTTCAACTAAATTCATTAATCTAACCTAAGTACCTAATTACCCCTAATTAAACACTTCTTCTCCAACCACTCTCTACCCCTCCTCAATCTTCATCTTCTCCCACCCCAAAACCACCACCATCACCTCCACCACCACCACCATTAAAACCCCTCTTTTTTTTCTCTTTGATGGGTTATTCTAAAACTCCTCCTTTAATGAAATATTGTTAAGTTAGTGTTGTATATCCTGGCAGAGGTAGTGACACCATTAATAAGGTGATTGTTTGAAATATTGTTTTCCTCTAAAGACTGCAGTTTTGTGGGTCTTGATATTCTTCCTTAATAGAACAAAACCTAGAAAAGAAATGCTACGTTTTTGTGTAAAAGAGGTTGAATTTGAAGAAAGTCGTGGTTTTTATTTCTAGGTTTTTTTTTTGTTTTATGGTATTCTAGTGGAAAATGGATGTGGATTTTTTATTTGGGGTCTTACAATGGCGTTATTTTCTTCCAAATATTTTCAAGCTTGGGTTTTGTACTGTCTTGTTTACACCAAAATCCTTGATTAAATCATCTCCTGAAAAACCCTAAAATATAAATATCCTCCATTAAAACTTAATCGAGGTCTAATTTCGAACACTAGGACTTAAATTGGAACCCTAAGATTTCATAAAACAAAGAAGTAGATCTGATTAAACACTAGGGCTAGATTATCTAACAACCCAGCTCCTAGAATGAAAGAAACAAATTCAAATGAAGGTGGTAGTAGTAAATTACTAGAAGAGAGTAAAGTAGAGGGAACATTAAGAACATATGATAAAGAGAAAGAAAAGAGGAGTTTAATGGTGGTGGCAGTGGTGGTGGTGGTGGTGGTGTTGGGGTGGGAGAATGGTGGTGGTGATGGAGGGGTAGAAAGAAGTTGGGGAAGAAGGGTTTAATTGGGGGTAATTGGATTATTAAGTTAGATTAATGAATTTAATTGAAAGTCAAATGTCATTTACCTTGGTCAACGGTTAATTAGCAGGTCATCCGGTGAAGTGGCTGTATCGCTGTCGTGTTTGGTAACTTGAAGGTTGTTGTTTGTAAAAAAAACTTTCCGGCTGTTTATTTGAGAAAATGACTAAACTTTAAGGCTATTGTTGATAATTGATCCTTATAAAATTAATGACTTAATACTCCATCTTTCCCCTACAAAGTGTGATGGTTTGAAAGTTCAAAAAATGAAAATAATATATACATTATTGTAATATGCTATCTTGAATAATAAAGTATTATTTTGATTTTAACAATAAAGTTACTCCTATTATTTTTGGTCTTATATGTAATACACATGTGCTAATAAAACATGATTTTGCACTAAAAAATGATGTTATGTAGATATCAAGATTTTTTAATAGTAATACTCTTTTTTATCCTTGTTTTTATTACTTTGACTTTTATTGTCAAATAATTAGAATTTGACCATTGCAAGCTCTAAATATATAAGTTGCATATATTTATGTGAATTGGTCAATGATACTTTTACCATCATACCACATGCCGCGTGTATTTTGTGATAGAGAAAGTAATAAATTGATCAAATTCCTTGTAGTAAAATCATCAATTCTTTTTTATAAATCAACTAATTTCTTTTTTTTTCAAGTTTGACAAATACTAATTTTGTGAACATTACAATATTTCAATTTTGTGAACATTACAATATTTCAAAATGTTTGACAAATACTAATTTTGTGAACATTACAATATTTCAAAATGAAATTATAGAAGCATATTGAAAAACCTTTATTTAAAAGAAAAATTAATAATAATAATAATAATAATAATAATAATAATAATAATAATAATAATAATAATAATAATAATAATAATAATAATAATAATAATAATAATAATAATAATAATAATATTATATTATAATAAGTTTTTGAGCAGCCTCTCTCTTCTTTCTCTCTCTAGCCCTCCTCTCTGTCGAGCGACGTCGTCAGCTCCGCCATGGCAGGCAGGAGACGAGGCCGTCCACCGAGAAAGAGAGATCTGGCTTGCTAATCCCACGTTTTCACCCCTACCATTGTTTTTGGTTTTGAGTTTCGTATGAGAACATACCCAGTATCGAGATTTCGCAAGCCTCAAAACCTAAATTGAGATTTAGAAATCTGTTAACCCTGAATTGATTCTGTTTTTGAATTCGTATGAGAACAAAACATTAGTATCATCATCGAATTAGGTTCTCCGATTCGATTGAGAAACCCTAAATTGAGTTTTCGAAAATCGCCAACCCTAAATCAAATTAGGGGAAGTCGTATATGGCAATTTTAAGGCAAAGAAGTGATGCTGAAGGGTCGGGTTCCTGATGGAAGCCATGTAACTCTTCGACTCCTGTTACCCATGGATTAAAGGTTCAAGGCATGCTTAAGGAGTTCTTAAACTTCAGAATCGAGATGGCGACGTAAGGTATCTGCCTTCTTTGCTTGTTTCCTGTGTCTTATGGGTGTAGATGAAGTCGAATCTCAGTGTTGGCTTCAAGTCTAGATTGTTCTAGGGTTTGGATATTGTTTGGACTCATGAGGTTGAAGATGAAGTCGAGTCCTAGTTCGATTGTTTAAGAGATCTAGTTCTTGTCTTGTCCTTCCCGTTATGATAGTTCACACAACAACATTTGACATGGTCAACTTAAAAGTCCATGAGTTGCTTAAGCAACTAAGTATTGGAGGATAGTCGATGGCTATTCCTAACATGATGGATTGATCCCAACTTCAAGGTCAATCAAATTCAATTGTATTTGTCTGTTCTAAGCTATGGGCTGCTTCCTATACATAGGAATCTTGGTCTGGGAACCCATATGCTAATCTGTTTGGATATTAATTTTGTTCTTGGTCTAAACCATTATCTGGTCTGGACCTCGTCTGTTTTCAAGCCTCTTCTACGTGAAGGTATCGGAATTAGGAGCAGGCCTAAATGGTCTCTTGCCTAAATTTGGAAGTCTGGTATTGGGTTTTTTGGGCTGTAGTGGAGTCACAAACAACAAGTTGCTAGTTTGTATTGTCTTTGGATAGACCCAAAAGAACGCTGCAGTTTACTTGAGCACAGATATGTCCTAGCAAGTTGGCATACTGATGTTGGCTTTGTGTACTGCTGCCAAGTCAATCCTATACTGGTTTGTTTGATGCCCTCAATGCAAGGTTCCTGATCAGTGGAGGGGGTTGCCTAGTACTGGACTAGCTTACCCAGATGGGCTGGATTAGTATGGCTTCAGAAGCTGTAAACTTTGCACGGCTACTGATTAGTGTCAGGGTGTGCTTTGGATACCCATGCTGTTGCAGATAGGCTGGTTTAGGATGGCGTAAGTATGTTCCTTTTTGGGTTCTTTGGAATAGTTAATGGACTTATGGACAAGCATTTATGCCCAAGGAGCATGGCCTGAATCTCTTTGCTGGCGTATAATGTGTTTTGAAGTCTTGTGCTTTGCTGTAATGGGTACCCTGTTATGAAATTGCTTTTGCGGAATCTATGAAGATATGGAATGATCAAGTTTGGGATACTGAACTGTGAAAAGATATATTTTTGTTTTTGCACAGTTATATTTTGTAAAGAATGTCTTTTGTAATTTCGTTTAGTGGTCTAACTTTATTGTTTAGGCTAGGAGATTTTTCTCTCTTTTTGGAGGTGTCTTCCCAAACCTCGCAGATGACAAGGGTCATGTCCCTTGGAGCTTCGTTTGGTTAGTCCCTTCAGTCTGATGAACCGTTGTAAGCCTCGGCTATTTTTCTGGCATTTTATAAGATTTACTTTGCCAATAATAATAATAATAATAATAATAATAATAATAATAATAATAATAATAATAATAATAATAATAATAATAATAATAATAATAATAATAATATAACCTTTTATTCACTCGTTGTGAATAATCCTATCTTTGAATTTTTTTTTAATAATCTAATTTGTCTTTAGTTTGCTATCAGCATAACCTTTTATTTTATAATAATCCAACTTATGCCCTTAGTTTGGTATTCGCATACCCTATTAGGATGCTATCTGCAAACTAAGGGCAAAGGTTGATACATTAAAAAAGGTTGAACATTTAGTGTCTAACAATCCTAAATTTATAATCACTAAGTACTACTAAAGTAGTGGGACAATATGTATTAAAATACAAGGTCCAAAGGGATTCAAAGGATAGGACAAAAGGAAAGTTGAAAAATCGATTCAGCAAGAAAAGACGACTCGGCTTTCATTGTGTGGGAGCCTAAGCTGACTTAGTTTTATGTTTTGGAAAACCATTTTGTCCAGCAGGAAATGACGAGTCGACTTTCCTGAAAATGGAGCAAAAGCTGACTCAACTTTTTGTTCAGATATGACTGTTAAGTCATTACGTTTCCTTTGAGTTGATTGTATTGGATTCTTTCATTCATTCCATATCAATTTTGATGTTACCAAGGCATAATGAAGGAGAATATTGCTCATGAATGTCATGGTTTAATGATATTGATTGAAGGCCATCAATATTGGTTATCAATGATGATTATTGTTCAATGTCTCTTGGGTGTACTCTTAGTAGTATAAATAGAGGCTTGAGGATGAGTGAAAACTACACCTATTTCTGAATTCTCATTCTTATTCTTCTCATTTACTTGTGTTCTTTTCAAGAGAGTAATTAACTTTTGTTAAGAGTTTCTAAATCTATAATAGTCTAAAACACTTTGTTGTTAAATGGCATACCCTAGGTACTAAGGGTGTGTTGTGTTGTGTGTATCTCTTTGTGAATTTCCCATTCAAACCCAAGTACCTCTGTGGGGGAAAATATCACAAAAGGAAAGTGATCACACGCCTACAACAAATATCAAACTTCCAGGTAGTCGCTACAAAACAATCTTCAAGTTTAGTTTAGTTTTATTTCTAAGTTTATTTTTGTCATCAACAAAGGGATAAATATTAATTCTCGTTTGTAATTTATATTTGCATTATTAAGTTTTTAATAATCTTATGTTATATCTTTTGTCAGGATGACAAGTATCAAAGAACTTACATATAATTTCACTAAGTTAGAAAAGTTTATTGGTGTCGATTTTCGACGTTAGCAAAAAAAGATGATGTTCCTCCTAACTACTTTGAACGTGGCTTACGTGATAAGTACTCCAAAAACGGAGGAGACGGAAGATGAAACTCTTGACCAATCAAGAAAAAAAGTAAGGGGAAAAATGATGATTTCATTTGCCGGGGACATATTCTAAACGGAATGCAAGATTCACTCTTTGACATCTACCAATACCATGACTCCACTAAGGAATTATGGGATACATTGGAGAACAAATACATGACGGAGGATGCTAGCTCCAAAAAAGTTTCTTGTAAATAATGTTAATTCTTATAAAATGGTTGAAAATCGCCCCGTAATTGATCAATTTCATGAATTGCAAAGAATGCATGCTAATTTAAAATTACATAAAATTGAAATGGATGAAATTTTTATTGTTTCAAGCATTATAGACAACTTGTCTCCCTCTTGGAGGGATGTTAGACATGCTTTAAAGCATAAAAGAGAAGAGATTTCACTCTCAGATCTTGGACAACATATTGTTGAGTCTAGCGTAAGGATTCAAGAGAGTCGAAAGGATGAAAATCCTAATGTTGGTACCATCAATATGGTTACGGAAGGAAAACCATCTCATTCCGGTGAGAAAAGAAAGAAGGTTGAATCTTTAAAGGGGAAGACCGCTATCTCTAATACCGGTGTAAAGGTATGTACAGAATGTGGAAAGCCTAGACACAAAAAGAAAAATTGCTTTGTTTTCGAGAACAAGCAAAAGAAGGCAAAGGGGAGTGGTCAAGCTTCTACAAGCAAAGACCCTTCTACTCAAGGTAATAATGCAAATTTGAATGAAGATTCTCCTATGAATTTTTCTTCAATGAATACTAACTTAAATGTTGTGCAGGATGATACTTTGTCTTAGTGGATCGATTTGGGGGCTTCGAGACATGTGTATAGATCTACAAAATGGTTCAAAACCTTTCACAAGGTGGTTGATGGGGAGAATCTCTATATGGGAAACTACGCACCTATCTTGGTCCACATGCACCCGAAAATTAGTAGAAATCTTGTCTCGGGTTCGGTTTTGAATCGATTGGGCTACAAATTAGTATTTGAAGCCGATAGGTATATTATCTCAAAAAATAACTTTTTTATAGGACGTACTTATTTATGTATTATTTTGTTTAAATTTTCTTTGGAATTGAATAAGAATGTTATTATGTAATGTTTCACATGTTTCAAGTATGAATGAAAATGATGATTTGCAGTATTTGTGGCATGTTAGACTAGGACATGTTAATTTTGATAAAGTTTTTTTTATATCCAAACATGACTTGATTCTTATGTGTGTTAAAATGTCTAAAAATTGCAAAATGTGCATGTTAAATTAAATAAGATCACAAGGACACCATTTAAAAGTGTTGAAAGAAAATCCAAAATTTTGGATGTGGTTCATAGTGATCTTTGTGACTTTCATAGTACACCATCATTGGGAAATAAGAAATATATGTCATAACTTTTATTGATGATTTTTCCAATTTTTGTTATATATACCTTTTACATACAAAGGATGATCACTTTAAGATTTACAAAAATGAAGTAGAATTACAAATTGGTAGTAAACTTAAACGATTAAGAACCGATAAAGGAGGTGAAATATATGGTCTCAACTACTTGATTTCAATGGATATAATTCATGAAACAACTGCCGGATACGCACCAATATCAAATGGTGTGGCGGAGAGGAAAAATTGTACTCTACAACAGATGGTTAATTCCATGTTATGCTACTTGGGTTTGAGTGATGGATTTTAGTGTGAAGCAATGTTGACGGTTTGTCACATTCTTAATCGGGTTCTAATGAGAACAAATAAGGAGACTCCTTATGAGCTTTGGTACAAAAGAAAACCAAACTTAAGTTATCTTAAAGTTTGGGGTTGTAGGGCCATTGTAAGATTGCCTGGTACTCGGTGAACGAGGGATAGAATGCATTTTTATGGTTATGCTATTCATAGCAAAACTTATAGGTTCTATGTTATAGAACAAAATGCTACATGTCGATTCACTAGAACATTGAGTCAAGAGATGCAATTTTTGATGAAAATAGATTTTTATCATTGAGTAGACAAAGAAATCTACAAGCTTATACTTCCTCTGTTCCGTTTTAGTTGCACCATACACTAATGGCACATGAATTAAGGGCATGTCACATCAATTTGTTTTTTCAGAAGTTAGTGGATTTGGTTGATTTTAATATTATTAAAATTAACATATTTTAATAAAAAAAAAAAAAACAAACTGCAGCTTTAATTTTTCTACTAAAACAGTCCTTATAAACTGATTTTCCCTACCAAATTTAATACCCACAAACACACTTAACCCAAAATACAATCCAAAATACACTTAAGCCAAATTTTAAATTTCCCCCCAAAATGAAATTTACCCACCAAAATACAATCCAGAAATTACATAGCCTATACAAAGGCATTATCACTTTGGGAATAATGATTTCCCCACATTTCCCTTCCATCTTTGAGCTTCCATTAAAATCCTAGCATTTTCTTTAAGTCTTTTTTCTTCCTTTAATTTTTCAGCATTTTCCTTGACTCTTTGAGCTTCGACTTCAAAGTCTCGAAGGTCTAACCCGATCTTAATCATCACCTCTGAAAAAGAGGCATTTAATTAATTGGGTTAGGGTTAATTGAACAGTTTTGAAGATAAACAAACAAGATGGATGACACAAATGTTGATGAGAATTTCGATCCCGACATTGAGGTATTTATTTCTTACGTCGAACAATTAGGGTTAATTGATGATTATGATGTTTTTGAAGATTACACAAGTGAAACCTATGGGAATATTGATGTCAGTTTAGATTTGTGTTTAAATATTTCCCAAACATCAGCACAACAAGATCAGAATCAGCCAAACAGCAACAATACAACAGAGCCAAACAACAATAGTTCAGAACCCAACCATCCAGCAAATAACCAAACAGCAACAATTAGTAGGGAACTCACTGTTGAAAAAAGGAAGTTGATTGTTCAACAATGTTTTTAACATGGAAGCACTCAATGCAATTCCAATTGAGAAAAGAACAACTATTAGAGCAATTGCTAGTGAGATGAAAATGGGTCA
Organism: Amaranthus palmeri; assembly: GCA_019776075.1. NCBI lineage: Eukaryota > Viridiplantae > Streptophyta > Magnoliopsida > Caryophyllales > Amaranthaceae > Amaranthus > Amaranthus palmeri. Next base: position 43,531 of record JAAKBH010000956.1, read on the forward strand.
TTCACAAGTGTATCGAATGTTAAAGGCTGGGGACCTTAGATCCCACACAAATTCAATCAAACCAAAGTTGTCACATGAGCACAAAGTTAATCGACTTAATTTTATTTTATCTCTGTAACACCCCGGCCCCTCGGACCACCGGTGACTACTCATGGACTCATGGAGACTGTAGACTAGCCCCACAGATCAACACAAGTCTTTCCAGCGCACTTTGGCCTCACTCGTGCGCACCCAGGAAACTTCCCAGGAGGTCACCCATCCTAAGATTGCTCCCCACCAAGCACGCTTAACTGTGGAGTTCTTAGCAAATGGGCTCCCTAGAAAAGAAGATGCACCTTGTTGATATGAGTAGTCTATCAATCTCTTTTCAAGCTAAATCTGGGGTATCACACTCACCCCCACTTAAGAATACAACGTCCTCGTTGGACCGTCACTTCAGGATCTTTTCCCCCGCTAGGTGCGCTGAACACACAATCAGCCACGGTCGCAGGGTTGCTCTGATACCATTTGTAACACCCCGGCCCCTCGGACCACCGGTGACTACTCATGGACTCATGGAGACTGTAGACTAGCCCCACAGATCAACACAAGTCTTTCCAGCGCACTTTGGCCTCACTCGTGCGCACCCAGGAAACTTCCCAGGAGGTCACCCATCCTAAGATTGCTCCCCACCAAGCACGCTTAACTGTGGAGTTCTTAGCAAATGGGCTCCCTAGAAAAGAAGATGCACCTTGTTGATATGAGTAGTCTATCAATCTCTTTTCAAGCTAAATCTGGGGTATCACAATCTCAAGTTATTCCGGCAACAGTAAACACACTGCCCAAGTTTGGTTTGATGTACAACATGGTACACATAGACGAGAAATGGTTTTATATGAGTCGAGAGACACAAAGGTTTTACTTATTCACATGGGAAGAAGAAGAGCCATATAGGTGTGTTCAAAACAAGAAATTTATAGGTAAAGTCATGTTCATAGCTGCTGTTGCTAGACCTATAATAAACAACAATGGAGACATATTATGGGATGAAAAGATAGGCATCTTCCCTTTTACAGAAATACAAAGGGCAGTGAGGAGTTCAACCAATAGGCCAGCGGGTACACCCGAATTAAAAGCAATTACAAGAGTTACCCGAGATGTGATAAGGCAAAAGTTAATTGCCGAAGTTTTACCAGCTATTAGATCAAAATGGCTAGCAAATGGAGTAAGGGATATATGGATACAACAAGACAATGCAAGACCACACATTTTAATTAATGATCAAGCTTTCAATGAAGCTGCTACACAAGATGGATTCAATATAAGGCTTGTTTGTCAACAAGCATCAAGTCCAAACATGAACATATTAGATCTAGGTATATTTAATGCGCTTCAATCGATTCAATTTAAAGAATTTCCAAAGGATTTAGAAGCTTTAGTTAAGGCAGTTTATGATGCATATGATACATTCAATCCAAAACTTTTGAATTACTCATGGATTCAATATCAATTATGCATGATTGAAGTACTTAAAGTTAGAGGTGGTAACAATTACAAGCAACCACATATGGGAAAGAATAGATTAGACAGGCTAGGACAATTGCCAAGCCAACTTGAAGTTGCTACCGAGTTAATAGATTCAACAAATGAATATTTACGTCGCGGGTTAATTAATCTCAATGATCTTCCTCAAGAAAATTGAAATTAATTAGTCATAGGATAAACATTTTGTAAAGGAAGAAAATATGCCACATTTTGTATGTTGTAGATTCAAAACAACATTTTGTAAAGGATTATATGCAACATTTTGTATAGTCTAGATTGAAATCTAGATTTAAATCTAGATTTAAATCAACATTTTGTAAAGGATTATATGATAATATGATTATATACTTCCTCTGTTCCGTTTAAGTTGTAACATTGTGTTTGGGAACACCTCTCATTAGTCATTGAGGTGATTATTTAAGCAATTTTTATTCATCAATTTAACAATTTAAGCAGTTTTTAACATCATTCATTAATTTTTATTCCCATGTTTCACTTGTGTTATTTCCATCAGATTATTTAGGGTTAGCATCATTTAAATGTGTGCACAAGCAAGCAAATCAGCCTCATCTCGAGTGTAAACACAAGTAAGGACGCAAAATACATCTATGATATGCCATTAATACTCAGAGTTGCATGTTTATGCCATAATTAATTGAAGTGAATGTGTGGTGCAACTAAAACAGAACAAAGAAAGTAGTAAAGAATAAGGCAAAATTAACCCCATCAATGTAATTGAAATGGCATAAGCAATAGTGCATTTGTATGAAAATTTGAAAAAAGTGAGACTTTTAGCAAACTTTAGTCAAAATATAAGATTTTACTAAACTTTATTCCACAACTAAGCGTCTGTGTCTCCGAAGCTAGCTTTGGTGAAAATACGCTATTATTAACAGCGTAGTATGAAGTTTGGGTCAGTGAACGCAAATATCGCTGTTACAAACAGCGCAAAATGGTGAACCTGGTCAAACCAGGTCAATGGTATTCACGCTGTTAGCAACAGCGATTTATGGTCAAAGCAGGTCAATGGCATTCACGCTGTTACTAACAGCGATATAAGGATTGACTTTTTTTTGACTTTTCAACCGTTGTAATTTGTTAAAGTAGCCGTTAGTTGAAACTAGCCGTTGTGTATGCTCTATAAATAACTCATCATTTTCCACTTTATTGTATTCTAGAAGTATTATTCAAGCTAAGTGGTGTTAAAGGTAATTTGAATATGTTTTTAGTATTAATTATTAGTTTCAATTTCTAATTTTTAATATTAGTTTCAAATATATAACTTTTTTCCTTTAATATGTCTTATGTAGATGTCGCAAGAGCATTCTACTGAAGAGGTTTGTGATTGTGGTTATGAAGTTGAGATTAACACTGATTGGAGTGACATCGATCCTGGTCGTGAATATGTTGCTTGTCCATTATACTTGGATGAAGGATTTGGCTGCACGTACTTTAGATGGATTGTTCCAGAGGGTACCAAATGGCAAAGAGACTTGATAATACAACTTGAAAAGGAAAAACAAGAGCTTAAAGATGAGATATTCAATCTCAAGAGACAAATAGATGAAATGGCAAATAGGAAAGAAGAAACTCAAAGAATTATGAGAAAATTCAAGAAGCAATCTTAGTTAGCGGTGGTTTAACTTGTCAAATAATCTAATGTAATGTGATATGGCTTTATTGAACATGAATGAAATTGTGTTAGAGTTTAGGAATCATTTTCCCTATTTGAATATGATTGTGTGTTTGGTGTTAATCAAATGAATACTAAACACTAAACTAATGATTCATCGCCAAAAACTTTGAATACTGAACATCATTTCATTCATAATAAACACTAAACTAATCTACGATAAACATACATCTACATATATTACAAACTACACATAAAGGTTCCAATATGAGAAATGTTTAACATATTCAAATGTTCATTACATATACTAATGCTAATCCTCCTCCTGGACGCGCTCTAACTGAGACGGTCTACGTGGCCTCCTACGATAATATGCACTCGCATGACGATCTGGTATGGGAGGAGACTGGTACTGGGATGATCCAGCACCCTGTGAGGTCCCAGCACCATAGTCGGGGCACGTCAAGTCTACCTCATCTATATGTATGTCGGCATGAGGAGGAGCTGACTCCTGAACGTCTACAGAGTTGGCACGCCTATCAACTTCTGGAATGAAGTGATGAAACTGTGTCCCTAAGAGTAGTCCTTGGGCAATCTCCCGTACTGGCTCCTCCTGGCTGGAGCTAATGACAGCTGCAACGCCTTGTGCCTACATTCAGTTTCAAGTTAGTGAAATATGTACAATTTAAGATCTACGTTGCTAAACATATAGAAGAATACTTACAAACTGTGTCATCCTAGGTGCTGCGGGAGTATACTGGGCGGCTGCAATGATACCTCGTGGTGTCATCCATCGACGAGTAATGGAGAGGAACCACGGCATGTAATCTGCCGAAGTAGGTGCAACATCAGCATTGATAGGAGCACCTTGGGCCAGCAGCTCTAGCCTATGATCCCACCGAGCGATATGGCGCCCATTGATCTCAAACCAGTTCTTGGGTTCCCGACCCTTGCGTGAGCTATGATGGAGATCGACCTGTGTGTCGCAAGGGGGAGGGATGCCCTGTACCATCCCAAATTGGCGCAGTACGCGCTCTGGGAGATGCATTTCGACTATGTCGAAGCATATCAAAGGTACAGATGCTCTCCAAGCCCCTGTCAATATGCCTGAATGCTCGGGCAAATCAGCGTATACATCGTCGGGGTAAGGGTCCCATAGAAACTACAAATGAAGATATAATAAATGATCAACGCAATATGATAGTTATAAGATGACTGAGTTATGCCATTACCTGGTCAGGGCGTAGTAGATCTAAATGATCGCGATAGAAGCTCACACCGGATCCTGTGTGAGTCTTTGTACGTCTATGAAAAGACCACCGCGACCCAAACGCCACATCTGGAGGTGGAAGAATTTGTAACACCCCTGAATTTCCGACCCCTAAAACGAAACCAAAATCGTGAAGGACGGAAGGAAATTCGGGTGTTACATAAAAGAAAAGAAAAAGAACTTAATTAAGCGTTAATGATTGGCTTTAAAAAGGTGAGTGGAAATTTTGGCAGCATCTGTGCTAAAACTCGAAGATGTGGTAAGTAATAAGCACAACAAAACTGTAAAATAATTTAAGGAATCAGTGCCATTAAAAACTCGCACCACGGCGGAATGGTTCATCGCCGGCTTCTCAAATCGACATGTCAAGCACGGATCGTGATTCCAATGTCAACGCTTGCGTTTTAAAAAAAAATGCTCGACTCCTTTAAACCACACAAGTTATAAACTACGCAGCGGAATTACAACTATACAAAAGGAGGACACAAGGCCTCATAGCAAAACGTATATAACCAAGCTTACAAACGATAAATAAGAACTAAAAAATCAAATTAACGGTATGACAAAAATTATGTTTCGCCCTCGTCACTCTCCCCCAATGCAATGCAATGCAAAGAAGCTCCAACACCTGCTACGACTGCCCATGATCCTCCTGCTGCTCAACATCAGACCAAGGCCAATGTGTCATAGCAGGACAATCATAGAAAGTCATCAAACCAACAAACATAAACACAAACACGTATACGTCAGTAACTAGCATCAAATATAATACGACCAACTATTAGATAACATTATGCAATACAATAACATGAGATGATTTCATAGGACACAAGCACAAATAGTAATCGTTTACCGTCCACCTATGCTTCTGGGATAGTTAGCGAGTCTTCACATTTATCTTCTCAAAACATAAACTATTGCTGAACACGCGTAGTTTCAACTCAACCAAAGGATTAACAGATTATCTAACACTTGACCCTATAGAGCTTCTCTATCTTAGAGTAAGCGTATTCATAGTCCTTCTTTGAGATTGATAACTCCTTTGAGGTAAGTTAGCTTAGGTGCACTTCTCACTAGCATAAACTACTCTATCATTGAAATAATCAATGATTAACCATTCTATTAATGTGTAAGCTTTCTATGAATCAATAAGCATTCTATGAATGAGTAACATTCTATTAGTAGATCTTTTCTTCACTTCATGGCATAGTGACATGGCCATGGACGTTATCGGCCACCCGGCGCCCATGGTAAAGTATGAGCTCATACCCCCTCCAGCTGACCCTCTCGGGTCCTACCTTCGGGAAACTAACACTGGGGTACCAATCCAGTGGAGAGGCAACCATATTGGGGTTTGCAAGGCCCGCATGGTGACACCTCGGTCAAGGGGCGTTATCGGCCACCCGGCGCCCAATTGACAAAGTATGCTCATACCCCCCTTACGGTGGTCCCGTCGAACCTCACCTAGGGGACTACTAAATCAACTGGATATACTCCAGTTGAGTCACGCCAACTAATCATAATTTGGTACTTTATCAAAGGGGAATAACTCTTGCTTTTGACTATTAATGCATGCCCTGGGATAGCAGAACGCCGAAACCCACTGAGCAACTCAAATAAAATATAAAATTCACCTATAAAGGAGTCATTCTAACTCCAAGTAAGGCATAATCCAATTCTTAAATGAATGAGGGGGATGATCCCCGCCTTCTACTAATACTCTCATTCTCTAAACTATTCTATGCACACGAGTTTCGTAATCGATATCTCTTCATACAAGGCTCACTCGCTAATATTTCATAGTTTCGATATAGTGCATATATCACAATAAACAATGAACAATAATGTCTTAAAGGAAAATTGCATATAAGAATTAGTTACTGCGTATACGTACCTGTAAGCGTCACTGCACGACAAAAAGTAACTAAAATTATCCAATTAAAGTTCTACCTTCCTCTTATGAAATGGGCACCTATAGAGTTAGGAATGAAACTAATAAGTCTCCTTAAGTACCTTGTCATAACAACTAAATACCAAAGTAACCGCTATCACCCATTCAATCATGAGTTTCTGATTACTCTAGCACGCACGCAAATCATTCAATATAAGTCAAATTTCATTAACTCAATACAACATAAGTCTTTTCACCAATTTGAAAGTAAAAGTATATGTAAACCGTTCCTTTTCACCAACTAATTTTGAGCATATTAGCGTTACTCAAAAATAATTAATTGCAACTAGCCTTTGAATTTTAATATAACACTTATATAACAACAAGGCAAATTTTAGAGTTATCGAATCGCGATATCATTTGTTACATCCTCCAAAACTAGAAAGAACTATAACCAAACATTACGACAAGTAACTTTAGTAACTCTCAAAAATAAGTAGACACTATGCTCATGTATCTATAGTTTCAATAACCTAATAAGGGTACTTGTAATTCACAACAACCAAACCACAACAATTAGCAACTATTATCCCCAATTTAACAACCAAAATCACTTTCATAGTCAACTGAGATCATCACCATTACTAATTATCACAACAATAACCAATCGACTAAGTCTCAAAACAACTTTAAGGTTATTTTATCAATCATCATCAAAATATAGCATAAAGACACATCATTAGTAATTTCATTTCTAAATCCAAACCTTAGTCATCTCATATTCAAAGATAATACTTTTAACCATTATCCATATCAAGAATCAATAACCCAAAATGTGACATGAAAGCCCACACCATTACAAAATTTAAGGATAACACTTTTATTTTAATTATTACTCATAGTAAAATTCAAAGAAATTAACACACAATTCAACACAACCCTTAATTTCTAATCACACTTCAAGCCCTAAATTATAAATTTGTTCAATTCATCCATCAAACTCTTACCCACAAAAATATTCAATGAAAATAACACAAGACCAACATCAACTCATAATCTTAATAAAATTCCAAGTAAAAACTAGATAATTGATTAGAGAAAGGAGAAGAGATGGCTTACAAAGAGTAAAACTAGAAAATGGACCAAGAGATAAGTGGGACTTATGATGGTAGTGACCCACCGTGCGTGGTGGTGGAGGAGGCCACCTGCGGCTTGCTTTTGCTGGCTCCAGCTGGCGGCACAGCAACGGGGCTGCTGGTGGAAGGCAGCCCGCGTCACAAAGAGGAGAGGGAGGAAGGTGGGTGGACGGTTGCAGGGGCGTGTGGGCGGCCGGTTGTGGCCTGCAGTTGATGGCGCGCAGGGGAAGGGGAAAAGAGAGAGAAAGAGAGAAGGAAGAAGTGTGAGCCTTGATTCCTTTTCAGAATGTGAGGAAGGGAGTCTCACTTAAAAACCCTAACCCACCTTTTTTTTTTATTTTTATTTTTCTATTTACTTATTCATTTATTTATTTTCCTAGATTCATTTTCTTGCGAGGCTCAACTAAGAAATTTGTGTGCTCTCACATTTTTAAATAACTTAATAATTTGGATTTGAACCTCTTTATTTTAGAAATCGTACTATATTTTTAATATATATATATATATATATATATATATATATATATATATATATATATATATATATATATATATATATATATATATATATATATATATATATATATATATATATGTTTACGTTTAAATTCGTATATGAGAGAAATTTATTAAAACTAACTCAAAACAAAATAATTTAATATAATTGTAAAATCTTTAAGATTTATTAAAATATTAAATTAAATAATTACGTCATTAAAATCTCGGGGTGTTACAGACTACCCCCCTTAAAAGAAGTTTCGTCCCCGAAACTAGAGTAACAAGGACACTAATCATAAAAATTTGTATTTCTAATAGCTCAAGAAGGTAATCTAACCATTTTAAGCCTAAAAAAAAGTAGGCTCAAAGAACGCGACTTTATTGACACTATTAACTAAGAGAATACTTAATCTATCAAAATAATCATACATTTATTATTTTCAGTATTTATAATCACCCAAATAAGCTCCACACCCAATCAAAACATGTAAACGTCACACAATTGACTCCACACAATCAATCAAAAGTATGTAGTCTATGTACATATCACAAAATTTACTCAACGCGATAAATCAAAAGCATGTAAGTTTGTAATAGGTTGTTATCATAGAGGCGAAAATGCGTGAAAACGTAGGAGAAAATGCGTGTAAACGCGCGAAATTCTATTGCATTCTACCCCCCTTAAAATTTAGTTACGACCCCGTAACTCACTAACCTCGAAACATAGGCAAGGATAGTGTGGTTAGACCATGGAACTCTAATTAAATCTATTATTTCAGTACTATACACCTTAGTATCAAGGTCTCAATATGACCCCTTAGAAGACGACTCTCCTCAATGTTTACAAAAGTAAATGATTAAGCACATGTGGTTTATAAAAAAAAGTGTATCGATCGCTTCCGCTCGTAAAAACAAGAAATGTTCTGTTATCTAATGTAATTCTTTAAACAACTTTTTCACTTTTACCCGATCACTAAAGGTCGTACTTTAAGATAATCTTGCAATGTACAAAAGGTTCAACTATTGTAATTTAAACCATAAATGGGGGTAAAATCTCAAGACAACCAGGTCTTAAAAGTAGAGTGCATGAAGTTGTTCAACACTTAACTCATATTACACTTAGTCACTCTAGACCTAAGGATACATGAATCTTACAAAACTGTTTGGTAATCAACCCCAATTTAATTCACCTCTAACTTTACTTATCATAACATGATCCTAACCTTTTACTTAGCATAAAATGCTTTTCCCATTAATCATATATGATCAAATCATTTTATAACATTGTAAATCATAAGTTAAGACACGATTAGTAGATTAATAACTCCAATAAATAACTCATAATACAATACATGTTTTAAGTATATAATCAAATTATAAATAGCACATTTTAGCAAGTTACTGTAGTTAATGATTATACGTTCACAACCATAATACTAATACATATATCATAATTGTTCAACAATAACATCCTTTGTCCATCATAATATCAAATTCTAATCTTGACAATATAAGGATGTCTTAGAATCACGAAGGCAATGTCAAAGGTCACCAACATTTTTCAACTATTCATCTACCAAACGGCTAGATATGTTGAAAGTATAAAACTTGTATCAAACTACATATGAGTGAAGTTATATATTATACATGTACATGGCAAGGATTTCATTAGTATAATAATAACATTGATGATCAACACAGATGATATTTTAATATACAAGAAGGATAATGTGTGAACACATCTATCTCGTTACAAAAACTATCAAAACATTTTTGACCAAATGTCGATACTTAAGCATTAGCAGTTAGAACATCAATGAAAAGACAACCATCAACCATAGATTATCACATTAACGATCCCAGTACCATACGAAATACAACAATATGATAATAAAGTAATACATTGCTTAAAATTCTCCATAACATTAGTTCATTCGAGAACAAGTGGGGTTAAATCCCACTGCAACATAGGATGCTAAACTTAGAACTAGCGACTATAACATATGTGTTTATATAAACAAAAAAATAATACTTTGAAATTACTACACTTCTTTCATCTAAAGCTTATTATGATCCAACTATTTAATACAATCTCATTTAACATTTTTTTTGACACCAATGCGAGAATAAACTAACTCAATTCATCACCTATTAATGATTTTTTTTTTCAAGTTTGAGATGTAACTTATGCTTTCGATTTAGCTCTGAAGTTACAAATTATTTACATACTTGTTTCCGTTTCCTTAATGTTTAGATAACAAAAAAAAATACCTCTTGACTTTTTATTTTGACCACACCATACTCATTGAGGAAATTCTCATACTCAATTTATCTCGTTTCACATCAAAGCAATCACTTATATAAAAAAATAAAAGAAAATCAGTTTCATCATTCCTATCGACATTAAATATTATATTAGTTTTGCAATTTGATCACGATCACCAGCTATTTTTGTGACTTCTAATTGTACTAAATACGTACCAATAGCAAAATTTAATTATTGATTAAATGATGATGAGTAACGTTTATATTGTAGGTATGCTCAAACTAAAGTGCACCCGAGGACAAAGAATCAATATAGTACTTGAATTCTCGGAATACTTATATAAAAAGTGATTAACTCAGTCTAATAAATTCAAAACACAACATCGAACCACTAACTACGCATATATTATATTAAAGTCTCACTGCAGACATAAGACGTTGACTTAGAACTAACAAATGTATTACATGATCTAATCAACTTGAATGTGAATCAAAAAAAAAAAAAAAATCATGAAACTCATTCGCTTGTATTTATTTGAAAGCATTTATCAATAAGCACAATCATGACATGCTAAAACTTAACATCAATGTTACTATGACCAATTAGCAAGCTTAAAACTGCAATTACAATTAGCCCAAGATTTACTTGGATTTGACAATACTTAACTCCAAAGCCATCCCAAAAATAATTATAAATTCAAAGGAAGATGTTAAACTAATAACAGTTTGAACAATACTTCTAATGCACAATAGCTTCGTACTTATGATTAAACTTAGACCAAGACATATTAAGAATCATTACAACCAAAACAAAAAAAAAAATAAAAGGATAAGTATGTTCGAACCACTCGATTACTTGTTAGATCTTCTAGTGTCATTCATGAATTAACTTTTGATTCTTCATATTCTAGCATACTCCATCAACATTAATAGTCATACAATGTCATTTGGATCCATACTTATCCATATATCGTCAATGATCTAAGACAATAATTAATGGTCTCTAATTGCACTATCCCAAGGTGTAAATATTTTATAACCAATTTCGAAAACCTGGATAAAATTGTCACCATTTGAGTTAAAACACCAACTTGACTTCAAAGACTATAACATAACCCTAAGTTTATGATCAAGGCGTTATCTACCGGGTATCATATCAATTTCCTAACCAAGCAACTTCATTTACCTTCAGGTGTGAATCTTATCCTAGTTTTAATTCCTCATTCTTATTCTTGTTTAACCCACTTACAATGATACTTGCACAATCATGAATCATATTCAAAAAGAATTATGATCAACACATTCTATGCTACGATGAACGAATGCACTTGCCAATGAAATGTTCAACCAAATAAATAAACAGTGGATTTATGTATAGGATCAATATCAAAACACGTACGCTTTATAAAAAACAATTAACATGAACAAATATTCAGATACATAAGACTAAATTGCGTGTTATCGTCACAAGCGAAAGAAAATCCCTAATGCAACCAACTTTTCTAGAGTTCCATCATTCATACTTTATATCTCCATAATTACTACTTATAATTCAACTCATGAGTTGAGCAAAATACTCAAAGATTTCATTATTTTGATGATACATAATTCAAATCTATTGACTTAATAAATCATACCATCATTCAAACAACAATCATAACTTTTAATTATAAGAATAACACACAAGAGAATGAGTCTCATAATAAGCTAGCCAAACTATATATATTTATCTATGCACGTACATTGATAATCATTATACATGAATATATAATATGCATCTATCCCATATCTACCCAAACTCTCACGAATAACTTCTAACTTCAAGCAAATTATCAATGGATTTAAAAACACAAGGCGTCAAAAATAGGAACCACCGGCTCTGGTAACCACCTGTAACACCCCTGAATTTCCGACCCCTAAAACGAAACCAAAATCGTGAAGGACGGAAGGAAATTCGGGTGTTACATAAAAGAAAAGAAAAAGAACTTAATTAAGCGTTAATGATTGGCTTTAAAAAGGTGAGTGGAAATTTTGGCAGCATCTGTGCTAAAACTCGAAGATGTGGTAAGTAATAAGCACAACAAAACTGTAAAATAATTTAAGGAATCAGTGCCATTAAAAACTCGCACCACGGCGGAATGGTTCATCGCCGGCTTCTCAAATCGACATGTCAAGCACGGATCGTGATTCCAATGTCAACGCTTGCGTTTTAAAAAAAAATGCTCGACTCCTTTAAACCACACAAGTTATAAACTACGCAGCGGAATTACAACTATACAAAAGGAGGACACAAGGCCTCATAGCAAAACGTATATAACCAAGCTTACAAACGATAAATAAGAACTAAAAAATCAAATTAACGGTATGACAAAAATTATGTTTCGCCCTCGTCACTCTCCCCCAATGCAATGCAATGCAAAGAAGCTCCAACACCTGCTACGACTGCCCATGATCCTCTTGCTGCTCAACATCAGACCAAGGCCAATGTGTCATAGCAGGACAATCATAGAAAGTCATCAAACCAACAAACATAAACACAAACACGTATACGTCAGTAACTAGCATCAAATATAATACGACCAACTATTAGATAACATTATGCAATACAATAACATGAGATGATTTCATAGGACACAAGCACAAATAGTAATCGTTTACCGTCCACCTATGCTTCTGGGATAGTTAGCGAGTCTTCACATTTATCTTCTCAAAACATAAACTATTGCTGAACACGCGTAGTTTCAACTCAACCAAAGGATTAACAGATTATCTAACACTTGACCCTATAGAGCTTCTCTATCTTAGAGTAAGCGTATTCATAGTCCTTCTTTGAGATTGATAACTCCTTTGAGGTAAGTTAGCTTAGGTGCACTTCTCACTAGCATAAACTACTCTATCATTGAAATAATCAATGATTAACCATTCTATTAATGTGTAAGCTTTCTATGAATCAATAAGCATTCTATGAATGAGTAACATTCTATTAGTAGATCTTTTCTTCACTTCATGGCATAGTGACATGGCCATGGACGTTATCGGCCACCCGGCGCCCATGGTAAAGTATGAGCTCATACCCCCTCCAGCTGACCCTCTCGGGTCCTACCTTCGGGAAACTAACACTGGGGTACCAATCCAGTGGAGAGGCAACCATATTGGGGTTTGCAAGGCCCGCATGGTGACACCTCGGTCAAGGGGCGTTATCGGCCACCCGGCGCCCAATTGACAAAGTATGCTCATACCCCCCTTACGGTGGTCCCGTCGAACCTCACCTAGGGGACTACTAAATCAACTGGATATACTCCAGTTGAGTCACGCCAACTAATCATAATTTGGTACTTTATCAAAGGGGAATAACTCTTGCTTTTGACTATTAATGCATGCCCTGGGATAGCAGAACGCCGAAACCCACTGAGCAACTCAAATAAAATATAAAATTCACCTATAAAGGAGTCATTCTAACTCCAAGTAAGGCATAATCCAATTCTTAAATGAATGAGGGGGATGATCCCCGCCTTCTACTAATACTCTCATTCTCTAAACTATTCTATGCACACGAGTTTCGTAATCGATATCTCTTCATACAAGGCTCACTCGCTAATATTTCATAGTTTCGATATAGTGCATATATCACAATAAACAATGAACAATAATGTCTTAAAGGAAAATTGCATATAAGAATTAGTTACTGCGTATACGTACCTGTAAGCGTCACTGCACGACAAAAAGTAACTAAAATTATCCAATTAAAGTTCTACCTTCCTCTTATGAAATGGGCACCTATAGAGTTAGGAATGAAACTAATAAGTCTCCTTAAGTACCTTGTCATAACAACTAAATACCAAAGTAACCGCTATCACCCATTCAATCATGAGTTTCTGATTACTCTAGCACGCACGCAAATCATTCAATATAAGTCAAATTTCATTAACTCAATACAACATAAGTCTTTTCACCAATTTGAAAGTAAAAGTATATGTAAACCGTTCCTTTTCACCAACTAATTTTGAGCATATTAGCGTTACTCAAAAATAACTAATTGCAACTAGCCTTTGAATTTTAATATAACACTTATATAACAACAAGGCAAATTTTAGAGTTATCGAATCGCGATATCATTTGTTACATCCTCCAAAACTAGAAAGAACTATAACCAAACATTACGACAAGTAACTTTAGTAACTCTCAAAAATAAGTAGACACTATGCTCATGTATCTATAGTTTCAATAACCTAATAAGGGTACTTGTAATTCACAACAACCAAACCACAACAATTAGCAACTATTATCCCCAATTTAACAACCAAAATCACTTTCATAGTCAACTGAGATCATCACCATTACTAATTATCACAACAATAACCAATCGACTAAGTCTCAAAACAACTTTAAGGTTATTTTATCAATCATCATCAAAATATAGCATAAAGACACATCATTAGTAATTTCATTTCTAAATCCAAACCTTAGTCATCTCATATTCAAAGATAATACTTTTAACCATTATCCATATCAAGAATCAATAACCCAAAATGTGACATGAAAGCCCACACCATTACAAAATTTAAGGATAACACTTTTATTTTAATTATTACTCATAGTAAAATTCAAAGAAATTAACACACAATTCAACACAACCCTTAATTTCTAATCACACTTCAAGCCCTAAATTATAAATTTGTTCAATTCATCCATCAAACTCTTACCCACAAAAATATTCAATGAAAATAACACAAGACCAACATCAACTCATAATCTTAATAAAATTCCAAGTAAAAACTAGATAATTGATTAGAGAAAGGAGAAGAGATGGCTTACAAAGAGTAAAACTAGAAAATGGACCAAGAGATAAGTGGGACTTATGATGGTAGTGACCCACCGTGCGTGGTGGTGGAGGAGGCCACCTGCGGCTTGCTTTTGCTGGCTCCAGCTGGCGGCACAGCAACGGGGCTGCTGGTGGAAGGCAGCCCGCGTCACAAAGAGGAGAGGGAGGAAGGTGGGTGGACGGTTGCAGGGGCGTGTGGGCGGCCGGTTGTGGCCAGCAGCTGGTGGCGCGCAGGGGAAGGGGAAAAGAGAGAGAAAGAGAGAAGGAAGAAGTGTGAGGCGTGATTCCTTTTCAGAATGTGAGGAAGGGAGTCTCACTTAAAAACCCTAACCCACCTTTTTTTTTTATTTTTATTTTTCTATTTACTTATTCATTTATTTATTTTCCTAGATTCATTTTCTTGCGAGGCTCAACTAAGAAATTTGTGTGCTCTCACATTTTTAAATAACTTAATAATTTGGATTTGAACCTCTTTATTTTAGAAATCGTACTATATTTTTAATATATATATATATATATATATATATATATATATATATATATGTTTACGTTTAAATTCGTATATGAGAGAAATTTATTAAAACTAACTCAAAACAAAATAATTTAATATAATTGTAAAATCTTTAAGATTTATTAAATTATTAAATTAAATAATTACGTCATTAAAATCTCGGGGTGTTACAGAATTGGTGGGGCAAATGCACCACGCCCCACACTCCTTATTGGTTGTCCAATGAGTATGTGCTCCCAAGCCCAAAGCTATGAAATAGTTAATTAAGTTAGTAAAATATACACTATAACAAATCAATGACATTTAAAGTTAGTATTACCTGGAGAATAATCAGTGGCCCAGCAATCTCCTTGACGTTCTTCCGCGAGGCACCACAGAGTCTCCTATACATGTAGCCTAGGGCTGCTGAACCCCAACTGTATCCAGCAATGACCTCCCATGGCGCATCTAGCAGCGTTAAGTACAGAACCTGTACTTTGTTGCCACTCTTATCCGCGAACAACACTGCACCAATCAGATATAATAGATACGCCTTGGCGTATCTCTCGACGGTAGCCTCATCAGCATCGTCAGGGAGGTGGGAAAAGTTATTTGCAAGCCATGTAATGCGTAACCCACTCCCCTGGGCTATCTCTGGAGGAGGACGAACTCCTAAGACCCTATGCACGATATCTCGCCAACTATCGAGTTGGCGTCCAACGGTACAGACGGCATTTCCCTCGATGGGAAGCCGTGTGAGTACTGCTACGTCAAGTAGCGTAATAGTAGCCTCACCTAAAGGTAAGTGGAAGGTATGTGTCTCCTGGCGCCATCTCTCGACTAACGATGTGACTAAGTGTCTTTTAATACACACGGCAAGCACATGATAACAAGGTAAGTGATATATGGTGGGTTTGTTGCATGTGCAAGTCCTCGCTCTCAAATCCACACTTTGTATATTACCACCCTTGGCAGATCCTCTATTACCACGACCAGTCTTAACTTGAAATAGGCCTCGTCTATAGTCAAAAGCGACGATCTCATGGTAGTTTGCCTTTTCGGTGTTACGGGTGATAATCCTAGTGGCGTGCGAAGTGTACTTATTTCCCCCTATTAGCCATGCATTTGCACTCTCACGTCTCCTAACAAAATAATCATTCACTTTATAGAAGGTGAACTCCACAAGTGTTGTTATAGGCAAGAATCTTACACCCTTAAGCACGTTATTGAAGACTTCGGCTAAGTTCGTATTTGTTACACCATACCTATAACCCCCATCATGGCATAGTGACCACTTACACATATCACCAACCTGATCAATCCAAAAGAGAGCTTCTCGCTTCGCAACACCAATAGCTTTCAATCCCTCAATGACCTTATTTGGCTGTCTTTGCTCTGCAGTTCTACCAAACATCTTCTTCAACTTCACATTACCCATCTGACGGTTAAAGTTACTTAACAAATGACGTAAACATAACCTGTGATGGGCATTAGGAGGTTGCCATTCAGGCTCCTCCATGGTTGCTAGAATGCCCGCATGTCTATCAGAAATAACACATAAACCTAGACTATGCATCACATGTTTGCGAACACACGCCATAAACCAAGACCAAGCAGCTATGCATTCCTTCTCAACCAAAGCAAAGGCAAGAGGAAAGATTCCCTTGTTCCCATCTTGGGCAATCGCAGTCAAAAGTGTATGACGATACTTACCATACAAGTGCGTTCCATCAATAGCTATAAGGGGTTTGCAATGCCTGAATCCATCAATACTAGGTTTAAAGGCCCAAAACACACGTTGGAAAGTTCTACCACTAGGACGAACGTACACACCATCATCATTATCTTCCTTATAGAACCACTCAACTACAGTTCCAGGGTTAGAAACTTGCATTGCTTTCAAGAAGCGTGGAAGGAGGGGATAAGAGTCTTCCCATGTCCCATAGATGGAGAGAAGGGCTTGCTGTTTAGCACACCATGCCCGCTTATAGGTGACTTCAATGCCAAATTCGTCTTTCACCATTTGTCTGACCACGGAGACCTTAATTGATGGATCTTCAGCAACACAATTTCTAATAACATTGTTAATCACAGATGATGTCAAATGAATATGTCCAGCTGACACATTGTCAGTACTTAATACACAATTACCATGTTTCCCTTTGTATGTCACAATTTCCCATTTAGTAGAATATGAGCTCTTCCTAGCCCTTAGCCTCCAAGTACACCCCCTCTTACACTTCAAGGTAAGCACAGTTTGATTAGAAGTCTCAGTTCGGTACTCAACGTTCCTACGAATATGATACAATCTAATGGCGTCCAACAAAGAATCTTTATTATCAAACGTCATACCCTTTTGAAACTCTCCTTCTTCGGTGTAGGTTGTATCACATGCCCAAGACCTCCAAGAGTTATCCTCAACGTGTTCATCTAAAGGGGGAACTTGTGCATAAGGTGTAGGAGGAACAATGGTTGGAATGTTTCCTAAGGTCATGTCATTAGCTAGAGCCTCCTCATCAACACCCACATCGTCCTCAGAGGGAGCTTCAAGAATTTCATTACTCTCACTTATAACATCCTCCCAAGGGTCATCATTTGAAGCTTGAAGTTGAACTTGGTTAGGTTCATTAGAAGGAGAAGAGGACGATGTCAAAATGGGATTTTGGGTTTCTTGGGTCGGGAAAGGCGTAGGAGAAGGAGCAGAAGAAGCTACATTCACAACTACATTTGGCTCTACATCGTTAGCTTCTTGATTCCCTAGGGGTACCTCTTCTACATATATCTCCAAAGCAGGAACAGGGGTTGACCTTGAAAATTCCCACATACAATCTACAGTCTCATCATCCTCAATCGGAAAAGCTAACCATTGCCCGTTTAAAGCGTATTTTAAACTTAAATTGATAGTACTTCTTGTTGTGTCAATCCCAATCTTAGAACTTATAAAGTGTTTAAATTCAGACAAATCCATGTGTGAGTTGCATCCAACCATTCTACGTCTTCCCCCAACATACCTCACATTGTTACTACTAGATCGAATTGAACCATTCCAACAACATACTACATTCACACGAAATGAAGCCATTTCTACAAAAATAACAAAGCAACTACTTTTACAACAAAGAAAATTCATTCATTTTGTACAAAAATACAACACATAGGTTATTCAAAAACATTCACGATAATAAATTCATGCATAAACAACCACATTATTATTGTCAATGAAAATAAGTACTAAATTTGACATTATTTTACAATGTGAGTAAAAATGACACTAAGAATTTACAATCACCAAAAATTCTTTAAAAACCACAAACTAATTAACAAATTTAGAATAATAATTACCTTAACAAGCTATAGATCACAAAGGAGTAGTAATTTGCAAGTTTAGTAACCTGCAATTAGGAAAATGGATTGTTCAAATACAAACCCTAAATTCGAAAAAAATAAAAAAAAAACCATAAAAAAATTATACCTGAAGTGAATAAGAAGATGGAAGACCTAATTAGTAGAAGGAATAAGGAGTTTGGTGAGGTTATATGAAAGCTTGGAGTTGATTTTAATGGGGGAAGTAATAGAGAAAAAATCGCAACATAAGAGAGGAAGAATATACTGCTTTGAAGTTAGGGTAAATGAGGAAGGAAAGGGTCTGCTGATTTTTTTAACCCGCATTAAGACGCTGTTAGTAACAGCGATATAACTTTTGACCAGTCAACACCCCAGACGCTGTTACTAACAGCGTTTTAACCCCTCACAAAAACTCCAGCAAGTTCATTTCACGCTGTTAGTAATAGCGTATTAACACCGAAGCTAGCTTTGGAAATAAAGGCGCTTAGTTGTGGGATAAAGTTTAACAAAATCTTATATTTTGACTAAAGTTTGCTAAAAATCTCACTTTTTTCAAATTTTCCATTTGTATCAACCTACTTTGTGCTTAAGCCAAAGGTGGCTTGAAATTGCTCACTTATTTGTGCACACATTTATCAGTTTATACCCCATCATCATAGGGATTTTACCATACATCCAGACTATAAACCAACAAATAATAAACAGAACAATGACATAAATAAACATCTAAAACCAACAATAATAAACATAATTTAAAACTAAACTAAGATTAAAACCAACAATAATAAACAAGACTTAAAAACTAAACTAAGATTAAAACCAACAATAATAAACATAATTTAAAACTAAACTAAGATTAAAACCAACAATAATAAACAAGACTTAAAAACTAAACTAAGATTAAAACCAACAATAATAAACATAATTTAAAATTCAACTAAGATTAAAACCAATTTAAAACTAAACTAAGATTAAAGGCAGCAATAATAAACATAATTTAAAACTAAACTAAGATTAAAACCAACAACAATAATCATAATTTAAAACTAAACTAAGATTAAAACCAATTTAAAACTAAACTAAGATTAAAACCAGCAATAATAACCATAATTTAAAACTAAACTAAGATTAAAACCAAATAAACAAGACTTAAAAACTAAACTAAGATTAAAACCAACAATAATAAACATAATTTAAAACTAAACTAAGATTAATACAATTTAAAACTAAACTAAGATTAAAGGCAGCAATAACAATCATAATTTAAAACTAAACTAAGATTAAAACCAACAATAATAAACATAATTTAAAACTAAACTAAGATTAAAACCAATTTAAAACTAAACTAAGGTTAAAGGCGGCAATAATAAACATAATTTAAAACTAAACTAAGATTAAAACCAACAACAATAAACATAATTTAAAACTAAACTAAGATTAAAACCAATTTAAAACTAAACTAAGATTAAAACCAGCAATAATAAACATAATTTAAAACTAAACTAAGATTAAAACCAACAATAATAAACAAGACTTAAAAACCAAACAAAGATTAAAACCAGTAATAATAAACATAATTTAAAACTAAACTAAGATTAAAACCAGCAATAATAAACATAATTTCAAACTAAACTAAGGTTAAAACCAACAATAATAAACATAATTTAAAACTAAACTAAGATCTTAAATTAAACATGCATTAAAACAGAATAAGTAAATGATCAGCCAGCATTTTTGATTAAAACAGAATAATCAGATCTTAAAATAAAACAACTCTTAAAACATGAAACAGAATAATCAGATCTTAAATCAAAACAACTCTTAAAACAGAAATCAGATCATAAACTTAAACATGCATGAAACAAATAATCAGATCTTAAATTAAACAGAACAACTAATAATCAAATTTTAAAACAGAACAACTAATAATCAAATTTTAAAACAGAACATACATAATCAGATCTTAAAATTTAAAACTAAAACTAAACTTAAACATGCATAATCAGATCTTAAAATAATATTTAATCTTTTAAAACTAAACTTAAACATGAAAATAAACATAACAACATAAACAGATCATAAACATAACAACATAACAACATAATCATATCATAAACTTAAACATGCATAATCTTAAAACATAAACATGGAGATCATAACAACATAATCAGATCATAAAACATAACAACATAATCAGATAATAATCAGATCTTAAAATTCAACATGCATGAAACAGATCAGATCTTAAAAATCAACAATAAACATGGAGATCTTAAACATGCATATAGGGATGGCAATGGGTATTGGACCCGTACCCGTTTTCACGGATCTGGGGCCAAAAAAATAGACCCGTCGGGTCCGGGTCGGGTCCGGGTCTAGTAGCAAAGTCACGGATCCGGATCCGGATCTGAGTAAAATACCCAGACCCGGACCCGCGGATCTTAGGACCCGTTTTTTTTTTAAATATAAATTAATATTATATGTTAATTTCCCACTTCCCACTTCCCAAAATAAAGTCTGTCACATTTCCCCACTTTCCCTGATTCCCTCTCACATTTTCACTTTCCCTCTCACTAATACCCACCCTCCCAAATAATTTCAAAACTCAAAAGTCCCTCTCCCTCCCTCCCAAATACCCACACTCGAAACCCTAACAGTTGCCGCTGCTGCTGCCGCCACCACGCCGCCACCACGCTGCCGCCTCCAGTTGCCGCCTCCACGTTGCACGCCCAGTCCCACTCCCACGCCATTTTAGGTATAAAATCTAATTTTGTTTTTTTTTTCTATATCTCTTTTGATTTATGTTAATTAGTTTATGTATGTTGAGTTTAATGTTAGATTTATGTTGAGTTTAGTTGTTTTGATTGAGTATTTGAGTTATTTTTAATGTTAAATAGATTTTGATTTATGTTAAGTTAAGTAGTAGATTTATGTTGATTTGGTTTGATTGAGTTATTTTTAATGGTATATTTATGTTTAGTTTAGTAGTAGATTTATGTTGATTTAGTTTGATTGAGTTATTTTTAATGATATATTTATGTTTAGTTTAATAGTAGATTAAATGGTATATTTATGTTTAGTTTAGTAGTTGATTTGTGTTAAGTTTAATTGTAGATTTGTGTTAAGTTTGATGGTAGATTTGTGTTAAGTTTGATGGTAGATTTGTTTTAAGTTAAATTGTAGATTTGTGTTAATTTCCCACTTCCCAAAATTGTAGATTTGTGTTAATTTTAATGGTAGATTTATGTTGATTTGTTTTTATTGATGACCAGTAAATGGAGAATCAAAATGATGGTGGTTCTAGTCAACCTACTGAGCATCATATTCATGAATCATATGGGGAATATGAGGGTAATGATGTTGATGTTGAAAAAGAGTCTACAGAACAAAGTAGTGCTAAAAGTAAGAAATTAACTTCGGAAGCATGGACTTACTTTGACCTTGTACATGTGAATGGTGTACAAATGGCAAAATGTAAGACTTGTAAGAAAACACTTTCATACAAAGGGAGTAGTGGAACTTCACATCTTCTTAAACATGCTAAAAAAACATGTACAAGTAGACATTTAAACCTTCCACCTAATCAATCACAATTAAAAGTCAAAAGAGAAATCGATGGATCTACTTATTTAGCAGTTAATGAAAAGCCAAAGAAAGTGGTTTTTGATCAAGAAGTATCAAGGAAAGAATTGATGAAAATGGTGGTAATGCATGAGTATCCTTTATCAATGGTTGACCACATTGGTTTTAGAAGCTTTGTGAGGAGTTTAAATGACAACTTTAAGATGATTTCGAGGAACACATTGAAAAATGATGTGATGAAAACGTACAACACCGAGAAGAGCTCTCTTAAAGTCTTGTTGGAGCATAATGTGGGTAGAATTGCAATAACAACTGACATGTGGACCGCCTCTACTCAAAAAAAAAGGGTATATGGCTGTGACGTCACATTTCATTGATGAAGAATGGGTTTTACATAATAGAATTCTAAGGTAATTTCTTTTCCTATAATCTAAATTTCATTCTAGTGACTTTTTTAATTATTTATGTGAATTTTGTTTAAACTTGAATCCATGTTGGTGTGTGTATTTTGTTTAGGTTTTGTTATGTTCCATATCCACATAACAAAGGGGTTCTTGCCAAGATATTATTGGATTGTTTTTCTCAATTCACACTGGAAAATAAAATCTCTTCTATTGTTGTTGATAATGCTACCACAAATGATGCAATGATGAATGTCTTGATGGATAAATTAGAAACTAGTTCTTTAATGTTGGGTGGAGATTTTTTGCATATGAGGTGTAGTGCTCACATTCTTAACTTGATTGTAAGAGATGGTTTAGATGTTATTAATTCTGCTATTTGTAAAGTTCGAGATTGTGTTGCATTTTGGATGTCTACTCCTAAAAGAATTGAAAAGTTTGAGGAAGCTTGTCGCCTTTTGAATGTGACTAAACCTAGAAGGGTGAGTCTTGATTGTAAAACTAGGTGGAACTCCACATATGATTTGCTTGACACTTGTTTTCCGTTTAAAGAAGTGTTTAATAAGTGAAACGTCTACATAGAAGGTTGAATTTTGATGTGCCTAGTGATCATGATTGGCAAATGGCTACTCTTGTTTGTCAAAAGTTGGAAATATTCTATAAGGCAACTAAGGTTTTTTCTGGTAGAAAGCATCCCACTTCAAATTTGTATTTTCGAAATGTTTGTGAGATTAAACTTGCATTAAATAAGTGGACTCATGACAATTGTGAGAGTATTAGAAAAATGGCTGAGAAAATGGTTGAAAAGTTTGACAAATATTGGGATCATATTAATGAGCTTTTAGCCATTGCGGGCATTTTAGATCCAAGAAATAAGATGGATTGTGTGATGCATTATTTTAAGAAATTCTATGGAGATGATGCCAATGCTAGAGTGGAGAGAGTAAGAAGAACTCTTAATAATCTTTTTGAGGAGTATAAGGGTAAATGTAATGTGAATGAAACTCCACCATTGGAAACACAAATTGAGGATCTTGATGATGAGGATGATTTTGCTAGGACTAAGAGACAAAAAATTGATTATGTGGCGGTTAAAAGTGAAATTGAACAATACTTAGAGAGTCGTACTTTGCCGGAGAGTAATGATTTTGATATACTCGCATGGTGGAAAAGAGACCAAAGCTTCCCAACTTTAAGAAATATTGCCAAAGACATTCTTGCAATTCCTGTTTCATCAGTTGCTTCGGAAAGTGCTTTTAGCACGGGTGGAAGGGTAGTTAGTGTCACCGTTCTAGGCTTCATTCTCAAACAGTGGAGGCTTTGATGTGCTTGCAAAATTGGATGGTCGATGATGTCAAAGGTACTTTTATACTAATTTGCACATTTAGTCTATTATTTTACTAACTAATGTAATTCTATATTTTGTTATTGAAGATAATTTTGAAGGAACATATGCTTGTTCAACTATAAACGAAGATGGTGAAGATGCGGAAACAATGGACATTCTAGATATGGTATTTATTTTGCGTTATAAATTTATAATTTTATATTTAAATTTTTAAAAATAGTATTAGTATCTATTTAATGAGTTTTTTTGGTTTGTAGGATCTTGATGATGTTAGTGTTGACGAATTTTGATCGACTTGAAGAATTGATGACTTGAAGATTGATCGACTTATTATGTATTTATGAATGAAACATTATGTATTGGCTATATTTATTTTTGTTCGTTGGACTTGGATATTTTGAAAACAATTTGTAGTTGTATAATATTTTTTTTAAGTACTAGATTGTTCGTTGGACTTGAAGATTAATCGACTTATTATGTAATTAAGTATTTATTATCATTAGTCTATGAATAGCATCATCGCAATCTCAAAACGATTCGAAAATACACCAAAAAAGGGCAAATACAAGCAGGACCCGGATCCGGTACTGGATCCGCAGTACCCACAGACCCGGATCTGGGTCCTGTAAAACTAGACCCGCGGGTCCGGATCCGGATCTGGACCCAGTGTATGAAAACGGATCTGGATCCGGGTCCACCTAGACCCGGCCCAGATCCGACCCGTTGCCATCCCTACATGCATATAAAAATCGAGATCTTAAAATTGGACTTTTAAAACAGATCTTAAAACAGAACAACTTTTAAAACATAAATATAAAAATCGAGATCTTAAAATTCGACATTAAACAACGAGATCTTAAACATGCATATAAAAATCGAGATCTTAAAATTCAACTTTTAAAACAGATCTTAAAAACAGAACAAGATAATCTTTTAAAACAGAAATCAGACATAAACTTAAACATGAATATAAACAGAACTAATAATCAGATCTTTAAATGAACATACATAAAAATCAGATCATAAACAGAAATCAGATCATAAAATCAACATGCATAAAAATCAGACATAAAATCAACATAAACAGATCTTTAAATCAACATAAAAATCGACATAAAAATCATAATAAACAGATCTTTAAATCAACATACATAAAAATCAGACATAAAATAAGCATAAACAAATCTTTAAATCAACATGAAAATCGACATAAAAATCATGATAAACAGATCTTTAAATCAACATGCATAAAAATCAGACCATAAACAGAAATCGGATCATAAAATCACCATGCATAAAAATCAACATAAAATCAACCTAAACAGATCTTTAAATCAACATAAAAATCGACATAAAAACAGAGTAAGGGTTAGAAATGCTCATTATTTCTACCACGAATGGTCATTTTGGGGTATCCTTTTTTCATAAAGTTAAAAACCTTCTTCGTCATCAGAGTAAGGATCAGGAAAATCGTATAAACCAGATGAACAAGAAAACCCAGACTCCATTTGAGAATCAGAATAACCGATAGTTTCATCACTATCAAAAGACTCGTTTTAGGAGGAAAAGAGTATAAATCAGTAGAAGAATCCATAAAAATAACCCAACTAAACTAAGATCTGAAACGAAAAAAATTGAAGATTGGTAGGGTTTCTAGAGAGAGAAGGAGATGCGCCGTTTAGAGAGGGAGGAAGTGAAGGGTTAATTAGGGTTTTGGGAGGATCAGGGCTTTTAAAGGGAGGGGGGTTCTGGAGTGTTCCATGAGGGAGAGGGAGCAGTTGGAATTTAATGGCATGTGGGAAGGAGAAACGGTTGGTGGGGTATTTAATAAAGGTCCCTTTTTTATTTTTTTTTTTTATTTTTTTTAAAGGTAAGTTAGTTGGTTGGTTATTAAATTTAATTAAAAAATTGAAATAAAAAATTAATTTATGGAAGGTAGGTATTGGTTGTGGGTATATTAAATGATTAATGGGATGATATATGATTGATGGTGATATGTGGGGTAAGAATAAAGTGATAATAAAATAAGATTATTTTTTGCCAAAAATAGAAATGGTGCAAGTATTGTGAAATGGCCAAATAAGGTAAGTGTTGCAAATATTGTGGAACGGAGGAAGTACTAATAAAGATGTTGATGATAATCAACAAGGTTCACTTCTAGGTTTTGATGAAAATCAACAACTAGATGAACAAGAAATTGTTGATCCTATTCCTAAATGGAGTAAGAGACAATGGAACACTAAAAGTTTTGGACCGAGTTTCCAAGTATATTTGGTTGAAGGTACTTGAAGCAAAGTTTCTTCTAGTGTTCCATATTTATTTAATGTGGAAGGTAACCTATTGACTTATAGCGATGCTATGGCATTACATGATAGTGCTTTTTGGAAAGAGGCTATTGATGATGAGATGCCATCTATCTTGTGTAATAACACTTGGGTGATAGTTGATCTACCTCCTACTTGTAAACCAATAGGTTGCAAGTGGAGTTTTCGAAAGAAAATGAATATTGATGGTACTATTGACAAGTTCAAGGCTCGTTAAGTGGTACAAGGCTTTAGTCAAAAGTTTGGTATCGATTATTTCGATACATATGCACCGGTTACAAGAATAAACACTATTCGATTATTGGTAGCTTTAGCTATAATTTATCGTCTAGAAATACATCAAATGAATGTTAAAACTGTTTTTTTATATGGGGAATCAGATGATGAAGTTTATATGAAACAACCCAAAGGGTTTCTTTTCCAAGGTGTAAACTTGTTAAATCCTTATATGGACTTAAACAAGCACTTAAGGAATGACATAAAAAATTTGATGAAACAATATTGTCCTTTGGATTCAAATTGAATCAAGCCGATAAGTGCGTTTATAGCAAATTTGATAAACCACGTCAACGAGCTTATTATTTGTATATATGTAGATGACTTGCTCATCTTTGGTACTAGTTTAGTACAAGTTCACGAGACAAAAGACTTTTTGTCTAGATCCTTTCAATGAAGGATATGGGGGAGGTCAATGTGATTTTAGGTATTAAGATCATTAGACAAGATAACCGGATCAAGCTAAGTCAATCTCATTATGTTGAGAAGATACTTAAGTAGCTTACCATGCTTGATAAGGCACCATTCTCTACTCCCATGGACATAGGTATGAAATTTGCCAAACATACTGGTCAACCAATTTCTCAATTGGAGTATTCAAAGGTCATAGGATCTTTGATGTATGTCATGACATGTACAAGGCCATACATAACTTTTGCGGTTGGTAAACTCAATAGATTTACAAGCAACCGAGTTTCCCATCATTAGATTGTGATAACAAGAGTATTAAGATACTTGTTGCGTACTAAGGATTATGGTATAACGTATAGCGGTGAACCTCTTATTTTAGAAGGTTATTCCAATTCTAGTTGGATCACTAATGAAGAAGATAATTCTTCTAAAAGTGGTTGGGTGTTTGTTTATGGGGGAGGTGCAATTTCATGGTCCTTTAAAAAACAAACATGTATAGCTGTTTTTACTATGTAACGGAGTTCATAGATCTTGCTTCAGTATCTAGTGAAGCGGAGTGGTTAAGGAATCTCATGTTTGAGATACCTTAGTTACCTAAGCCAATTTCACCGGTGGCAATTCATGCGGATTGCATGACGACTTTAGGTAGGGCTTATAGTCAAGTATATAATGGTAAGTCTCATCATATTGCTCTCAGGCACAACCTAGTGCAAGGACTTATCACTAATGGGGTCTTAACGTTTGACTATGTGAAGATGAAGTTCAATGTGGCTGATTCGTTTACGAAAGCCATGAGAAAGGATTCAATTGAAAAAGCGTTAATTGCAATCAAATTATGTTAATAAAAGTCATTTGGGAAAGCCCAATTCACACATGAGTAACATCGTGTTTTGAATTAAAGTGAAAAAAGTCCTTTTGATTTTTGTAAGCAACAAATCTTAATGACCCATCGTTGCTTTGGACCGAGATGAACGAGGTAGTCGTCCAATGAAAGTTCTCAAGATCAAGGGTTGAAGAGCTCTTGGTGTTGTATTTGTTTCACGGGGATATGTTATATACGTAAATGGAACCTACCTATAAAAGTATGAAGTGTGGCCGCTTCAAGTAGACAAGATTGGCATACCGACTATGATAAACTTATGAATAAGATACAAACACGGCCTTATAATGTATCAGGTTAATGACTTTGTGTTATTCATTTTGTGTGTACTTCATCTTCAAGTGGTTGGAAGGGTCATTTGATTTAAATCCGAATGGATATAAATTCTAGATCGATCACTTGTAAAGTATGTTGTACTAGACGTTAATTCAATCCGTAGGCATATTAGCGTTGATGCATATGAAATGGAATTATAAAATTTATTTTGTAAATGAGAGGCTTATTACACCCTAAA
>JAAKBH010000957.1:0-71998 GCA_019776075.1 Amaranthus palmeri
TTAGTAGCAAGTTAGTCGGAAATTCTGACTAACGCTTGTCAGTCGGAAAATTAGTCAGAAATTTCCGATTGTTTTGATTTAGTCGAATACTTTCAGTCGAAATTGCTCCAGTTTTTTGTATTGTAGCACATTAGAGAAAGAAAAAACATTTTTCATGTTTTCTTGAATTTAAGAGGATGATACGATCTGATTTTCACTTAATAAAAAATTGAAAAAGTCTTGAAATAGGTTAGAAACAACCTTTCTCTCTTTTGTTGAAAATACTTTAATCTTACTTTAAATTATTTTTATATTCTAGTTTGAGTATATGGTAAGTGAAAAAAGCTTTTCAAAAATAATTTTAAATGTTTTTAGTTAAAATATATTAAATTAAATCATTATTTAAAGAATTTTTTCTTATATTAAATTGAAAAATAAGGGAAAATAATGACTTATTTTCTAATAAATATAGAACTAATTAAGTTGGATAAAGATTTTTAATTTACATAATTGATAATTTTTTTTTATTTTTTTAAGTTTCTCTTAAATATACTATTTCCGTGGCAAAATCAAAACTTGCGGTAAAGTCAAATTCAGGTATCATAATTTATAATACAATCACACAATTGCTACCCGTAACCTATAAGTCTTTATTTGCCATGAGAAATATTTACCAGAGAAATAATTGGCGGCACAAATTTTTTGCCATGATAAATATTTCCTTATGACATAATTGTTGGTACAAGTTTTTGTTTGCCACAATAAAGTTCCCGTAGCAAGATTTGTGGCGCAAGTGCTTGTTTGCCACAATATTAATTTACCCGTGGCACAAGTGTTTGTTTGCCATGGTATATATTTACCTGTGGCAAAATTTGTGGCACAAGTGTATCTTAGCCACGGTATATATTTACTCGTGGCAAAATTTGTGGCACAAGTGTATCTTAGCCACGGTATATATCTACCCGTGGCAAAAATTTTTGGTATGATTGTGATATTGTCTTGAAATCTATTTTTCCCGTGGCAAGATCAAAACTTGCCACAGATTTTGAATTCCCGTGGCATAATTAGTGGCACAAGTGATGATTTGTAGTAGTGCATCCTACTACTAACCCTCCCTGCAACTCTAAAGATAATAAGATCATACATCTCTTTTTGACTGAAAGTGCGATTGTAAAAAATTTTGCCATTCCGTTGTTTCCAAATGCAGTATATCATCTCTGTCCACATAGCTACAATCAACTTGGCTCTATCACTTTTCTTCCTATTGATCTTAGCCATGAGTCTAATCTCCGTCTGGAAGTCAGCCTCATCAAGTCTCTCACGAAGGAATCTGAAGATCTGGGTGCGGATGTCCTTTGCATTCTGACAATCAAAAACAAGATGCTGGATTGATTCCTGAGCCCCATTGCAAAGAACACATTTATCATCTATGGTATCAAGCCATTTCCCAATTCGATCTTTTGTTGTGAGCCGATTCTGAATTGCTAACCAGGTGATGAACTTTGCGCTTGGACTGGCATAGTTCTTAATCATGATGTTTCCCCATGATGCTCTAGGTGTATCCTCCATCAGACGGTTGTACACCCCTCCTATAGAAAAATTAGGATCATTTATGAATTGATCCCACCCCCCGAGCTTATCTACGAGATAGCTATGTTTGATGATCTTCTTGAAAACCCACGAGGCATGAATGGAGACTCGCACATTCCTGATATCTTGGTTGTTCATATAGTAGCTGTGCACCCATTTTACCCACAGGTTGTCTTTCTTACGGGCTAAGTTCCAAAGATGCTTCAAAAGGGCTGCTTTGTTCCATGTGTGCATGTCTTTAAGGTTCAAACCACCCTTAGCAATAGGCTGGGTCATCTGGTTCCACGCCACAGCAGCTTTTCTAGTAATACCCTCTTAACCGGTCCAGATGAAAGATCTGCAAATGCTTTCGACCATTTTAATCAGCTTTTTTGGGAGGCAAAAGATTTGGGCCCAAAAGTTCTGGATTCCACCAATAACGCTGCGAACAAGTTGGATTCTCCCCGCGTAGGACAACAGACGAGAGGACCAGTAGCCAATACGCC
The DNA here is from genome assembly GCA_019776075.1 of Amaranthus palmeri. Taxonomy (NCBI): domain Eukaryota; kingdom Viridiplantae; phylum Streptophyta; class Magnoliopsida; order Caryophyllales; family Amaranthaceae; genus Amaranthus; species Amaranthus palmeri. Next base: position 2,055 of record JAAKBH010000957.1, read on the forward strand.
CCACAATCTTATCTACCAGCGGCCGACAATCCCTAGAATTGAGCTTTCTAGAATGTAGAGGAACTCCCAGATAACGGAAAGGGAAGGAGCCTTCAGCCATTTGGAGATACTGAAGCAATCTGTTTTTGGTCTGGCAGTCAACCCCCGAGAAGTAAACATTGCTTTTGTTAACATTAGCTTCAAGCCCTGAGGATCTAGAGAAGTTCTGGAAGGTGCTCATACTACTCTGGATGGACATCTTATCTGCTCGACAGAACAAAAGGAGATCATCAGCAAAAAGGAGATGTGTGATGTTCTCTTTCTTGCATTTAGGGTGGTAGTGGAAGTTCCCGTGATGTTTCTGATCCTGCATGAGTCTAGACAAATACTCCATAGCTATAGCAAACAGGTACGGGGAGATGGGGTCACCCTAACGGAGACCTCTTTTCGCAGCAAATGGCTTGATGGGCGTACCATTAACTAACACTGAGAATGAGACAGTTGTGACACACGCTTTAACCCAATTGACAAACAAAGGGGGAAAACCTAATTCGGCCATGACAGAGAGAAGGAAGTTCCAGCTGACCGAGTCATAAGCTTTCCTGAGGTCCATCTTGATCATGCACCGAGGACTGTTATTTTTTCGAGCGTAGCCTTTGATGATCTCAGCTGCTAGGAGGATGTTGTCTACCATTTGACGCCCTGGGATAAACCCTGACTAAGCCTGATCAATCACTTTGCACATTACTTTCTGAAGTCTCCCTGCAATGATTCTGGAGATGATCTTGTATATGACATTACAGCAAGCAATAGGTCTGAAATCTCCAACCTTGTTCGCATTTGTCACTTTAGGGATGAGGGTGACCGCAGTACAATTGATAGGGAGAAACATCTCACTTTTGTCGAATAAATCTTTAATGGCCCCGATTAGGTCCTCTTTGATGATGTCCCAGGTCTTTTTGTAGAAGTGAGCATTGAAGCCATCAATCCCTGGAGCCTTATTATCATTCATACCAAAAACAGCATCCCTGATTTCAACCTCATCTACCTCCCGAATAAGCATCTGAGTACTTTGGTTGTCTAACTGGAGCCCCTTTCTCATAATATTTCTATCTATCCCCCTGAGGTTTGTTGATTCGGTGCCTTGGAGGTTCTGATAGAATTTTGTGATTTCATCGTGGATGCCCTGAGTTGAATTGATCCAGTTGCCATCTGATGTTTGTAATTCAGTAATACTATTTGCTGCTCTTCTTTCTTTCATAGAAGCGTGAAAGTAAGCTGAGCTTTCATCCCCGTTTTTGAGCCAATTAATCCTGGATTTTTGAAGAAGGGCTTTGTCCTCTATGTTCCTCCACTTTCGGATTTGGACTGTAGCCTCTTTCTCCTTCTGGTGAAACTCTTCATTAGAAGGGTCATCTCGGAGCTGGTTCTGAACATGATGAAGGTTTTCCTCCCAATTTCTGATTTTGTCCTCAATCCCAGCGAATTCACGAACATGAAGCTTTTTCAACGCTCTTTTCACATTATTCAATTGGTACCAGATCTTATGGAGCCCAGAGCCTTTAACTTTCAGATTCCACGCTTCTTGCACAATATTGAGGAAGTTTTTGTGCTCACACAGGTAGTTGAAGAAACGGAAAGGGCTTTTCTGCTACTGAAGTTGACTATCTAACTTTAGGATAAGGGGGGTATGATCAGAGGTCTGGGGGTTGGCATAGTTGACTGTAGCTTGACTAAACGAAGTCAACCATTGTAGGTTACCAATCGCATGGTCAATCTTCGTCAGAGTGCGTTGTTCCCCACATTCTTTATTTGACCAGGAATAGTAGTGACCCCGCTCCCTCAAAGGGTGAAGCTCTTTGTTCTCTAACCACTGCTGCATGTCATGTGTCTCATAAGTTGTAACCATAGAGCCATTTTTCCTGTGATCTTCCTTATAAACAGCATTATAGTCACCAATATAAACACACGGAGAATTGAAATCGATCTTTTCAAGTTCTTGCCACAAGCATTTCCTGTCTCTCACATTATGCATCCCATATATGAACACCGCATGGAAGCTTTGGCTAGAATTGATTGGAATTATCCTCGTAGCAATGAATTGTTGGTGGGAAAAGCATTCCTCCACTTTACACTGATCCTGCCTCCACCCAACCCACACACGACCCTTCTCATGATGATTATAGTTAGCTATCCACTTCCATTTATTCCCTAGCTTTTGTTGAATTTTTGTGGCTTTTTGCATTTTGATTTTAGTCTCCAATAAACCTACAACAAAAACATTGTTAGAAACAAGAAAGTTTTTCACCTCCTTGATTTTAGCGGGGCTATTCATGCCCCTCACATTCCAAGAAGCGACTATCATTGATCCGAGGGAATTAAGGGGTTCCCGTCCCCATGAAGTGTTGAAAGTATAGCAAACTCTGTGCTATGTTCTGTCTCCAAATCGTTATCATCATTGTCACTTTCATTTCTGTTTTGGTATTTACTGCTCACCCTTCTAACCACTTTTCCCGGTGCAACCGGAGTCCAAACATCATCCTCCTGTCCCCTAGCTTCAGGGCTCTCTGCAGCCGCATTAAGGGGGTTTCTGTGCTGTCCCTTATCTGATATATCCACTGCAGACAGCAGCTCTGTGCTGTGCTGGTGCGAGGCTGACAGAACATTATTCTGTCCTACTGGTTTATCGTGGGTGGAAACCTGCTGCACACAATCCGTGTCCTGCCTATGCTCTACATTAATGTCCCCTTTTGCATTGATTTTCTCTTTAATCTCCTCTACACTAGTTAACCCTTCAATGAGTCGCGCAATGTTTGTGGGAATCCACTTTTTTGTATTCCCTTTAGTCTTTCCTTCCTCCATTTGCTTATTCATTTTTTGGGTCTCTAAATTATCCTCCTCCTTGCACTCATGCCCTATTTTGTGACATTTTTGACAATAGAAAGGTCGCCATTCCGGAATGGCTTTTTGGATAAACTCCCTTCCTGATTCATCTCGCACCTTAATCTCTTTAAGGAACTCTTGTGTTATGTCCACCTCAACAAGCACTCTAGCATATGACACTTTTAGTTGTTTCGCAGTACAATCATCAGCTATGATAGGAACACCAACCGCACTCACAATCCTACTTAGTGTTTCTACACCCTAACAATGCAATGGGAGGCTAGGGAGTCTAATCCACACGGGAATAACTCTCAAGATCTCCTCCTGAAAATCAAAGGTTTTACTCCATCTTTTTACAACCATAGGAGCCCTATTTAGAAAGTAAGGTCCCCCATTAAGAATCTCCTCACATTCTTTCTCATTTGCAAATTTCACAACAAAATATCCCTCTTCATGAGCATGAATCACAGGCATACTAACACAAGTCCAATGTTTTCTAATATATCCCCTAAGAATGTCACTTGAGATATTACCACCTACAACATATGTCACAACAGCTGATTCCCACACAGTAATTAAATCAACAACATCATTCGACTCAATTTGGACAATATGTGGACCATTTTCAATCAATGGAGGGATGTATTTGAGTGGCATTCCAATTTGAGTCTTAGAAGAATTTACCTTGTCCTTCCATGAGGGAAGGACTGTCAACTTAGGCGTTCCAAGAGTCTTACTTTCTACTGTGTTCTTGCTAAGAGCAGGGAAAGCCGTATCAAACTCGTCACTGCCTTTTAGTGTCTCAGAAGGGGCATTTTGGAGTTTATTAATCTGCTCTTGCATCATCGCCAATTGCTGCTTCAGGGAATTGAACTCTACCCCTCCCTCATTGTCCTCTTCTTCTTCGTCGGACCCGCTCTTCTGGTCTGGAGATGTCACCTTACTGTCTGTAGTGTACTTACTATCTGCCAATTGTTGAATTCCTTCTCCATTCGACGAGCAGCAGATTTCTTCAAGGTCTCCTGGAACCCTAGAACTCGAATTGCTTCTAGTGACCATAGCAAATTCTTTTAATACCTCTCCTCTACCTCTCCCACCACGTCCTCTACTTGTTCTTCCACCTCTCATGATGTTGGTTGCCGGAAAATGGACGGAAAAGCCTGGCGGGACGGCTAACAGCCCATCCACGACCAAGCCATTCTCTCTCTAAAGCTTTGATTTTTGTTTTATATATATATATATATATATATATATATATATATATATATATATATATATATATATATATATATATATATATATATATATATATATATATATATATATATATATATATATATATATATATATATATATATCACTCTTTGAATCTTTTTTACTTCGTTTTAACTTTTCTTTTATGGGAAATTCTACATGGTATGCACCAAGTTAAGGAAAACGCCTGTAATAACTAATGTTGTTTTCGTTTCTACATGGTAAGCACCAAGTTAAGGGAAAATAACTGCCGTAACTATATAGGCTAAAAACGTTTGAATGTCCGTTAAAAGGTGAAATTACCATATTGCCCTTGTTTTATTCTCCATCATCTTCTTCTTCCGTCGCTTTTCTTCTCTTTCAAAATCTTTAATTTTATCCATGGGTTGAATATTACTCCTTAGGGCACCGGGATTATGCATTAGTGGATAGGAATTGTAAGAACAAGGGTGAAATTAGATTTAAAATATTATACACGAAGAAATAATGATGCTAATGAAGCTAAGAATGGAAAGGTTGTTGGAAATATTTCATTCATTTATTTAGCTGGAAGTGAGAGAGGAGCAGATACCACGGATAATGATCGACAAACAAGGTGCTTTTTCTATAAAATTCTTTTGCTTTGTCCTTCATTCCCAGAAATGTGATAAGGAAATATGAGTATTGAAAAAAATAGGTGCGAGAGTGGAGTTCGGTAATGAAGTTGATCTTGCTCCAGGTTTAATTGCTGACTCCGACTTGTGAGGATACTAACATGTATTGTATTTAGTCATGCCTTTTCAGTTGCACAATTTGCGTTTTTTTGGGAATATTCATTGAATTATAGAATTTTAATCAAATAAAAGGGATGGGAAATTAACTTTATTTCTTATTATGTTATTGCTTTATGTGCATTAAAAAGAGCAATAAATCCATCTATTACCTACAAGAATTGATTTTTCAGGGCTGCTATAGCCATACAAGTTTCTGCACTTCGTCTTTGTTTTCCTCTTGTACTTGGAAATAAATAGTCATTTCCTTAATTGGATTCTTAAACATTAGTGGAAAAAACGTCATTGGCTGCTAGGGATGGCAACGGGTCGGATCTGGACCGGGTCCAGGTGGACCCGGATCCAGATCCGTTTCCAAGAACGGGACCCAGATCCGGACCCGAATCCGCGGGTCTAGATTTTCAAGACCCATATCCGAATCCGTGGATACTACGGATCCTGTACCGGATCCGGGTCCAAAACGGGTCTAACTTATTTTTGTTTTTTTTGTTTTTTTTTTGTAATTTTGGATGGTGTTGAGATTGTAATAAAGGTATATTCATTGACTAATGATAAAAATATAAATAATTTTACAATCGATCATCCAAAATAACATTACACACTTTTGCATTGAATAATTGCAAATGAATATCGTCTGCCTAATCATGTTGAAAATAACTAGTTTTCCACTCACAATTGATTTCATCTAATTTAATTAACTAAGCTTCATAATCAAGTACTAGTTGTAACTGGAAATTAGTTATTTCCTACAGGTATTTGATGTAAGTGCTAGTTGTGAGTGAATCCGTATATATTTGATGAAACTCCTAATTGCCTTAGATCAAATCTTGCCCAACTGACCATATTAATTCTAGTATATTTGATGTATATAAAAATAAAAACGGGTCCTTTGGATCCACGGATCCGGGTCCGGGCATTTTGTTGAGATCCGGACCCGGACCCGGACCCGTGAAATATAAACGGATCCGGACTCGACCCGGATCCGACGGGTCCAAAATTTAAGGATCCGTGAAAACGGATACGGATCTACGGATCCGGGTCGGGTCCAATACCCATTGCCATCCCTATTGGCTGCTATACATTTGCTGCGGTTTTATGTATACGCAGCCAATAATTAAAATTTTAAAAAAAAATTGGTCAATGGCTGCGGTTTTCTTGTATGACCGCAGCCAATAAGTGATATCAAATAATAGGCTGCGGTTTTAGTTTTTGTCCGCAGCAAATAATGGGTTTTTGAATATAAGTGGTATCTCAGACTTGAATATGAAGCGCCTCCTTCGAAGTTTCTTGTATGTATTCATAACCTAATCAGAAAACCCTTCTCCATTCTCATTCTCTTGCGCCTCCTTATTAATAATCAATCAGAAAACCCTTCTCCATTCTCATTCTCTTGCGCCTCCGTCATAATCAATCACTAAATTCCTTCATTCCACCACTAAAATTTTTGATTCTTCTTGTTGTGGGTTTTTGATTCTTCATAATCAATCAAAAAACCCTTCAAAGTTTTTACTTGGTCCTTCAACTTGGTCCTCACTCATGAAGATTAATATGTATTAGATATTTTTGTGTTAATATCTTCGATTTTTAATGGGTTTTTGATTTCGATTTCGAACATCATCAACTGAAAAATTTCGAACCCATGAAAATTTCGATTTCGATTTCTGGGTTCTTCAAGTCGTCATTTGAGTCGAAAATTTCGTAATTTCAGGTAATTTTGCTTTTAACTTCATTTTTAATAGGTTTTTGATTGTGGGTTTTTGTTCAATCGCAGGAAAAGTTGTCATTTGGGGAAAAATCATCAATTGGGAACAACAATTCACGTCCAGATTCGATGGGAAAAATCATCAAGTCGTCATTTGTGTAATCTAGATCTATATGTATTAGATCTGTTAATGTATAAAACAAGATTATTGGGGAAAAATCCTAACACATACATGCATATTACCGGGTAGACCTTTAATCCGCGTGCGAGATAACCCCATCCAGCCCACAAACTCAATTAAGCCTAGAATCCAAAATCCAATTGTTGACCGTAATAAGAAAAATAAATCAACCGAAATAAATTTCTTCATTTTATCTATACCCAAAAAATTGAAAATTAATTCTTAAAAGGCGATTGGATTCAATGAATAGAAAATTATTGTGCAAGTTTGGTGTTAGTGATCCCGTGACCTAACTTGAGGAAAAAAATATTAGAATACGAAAATAATATATATATACTCTTGATTTGTGATTTAATCAGAATGATTATGGTGGTGGAAGTTTCTTAATTTAATTCCCTGCCAGCTATGCTGCAAGATCTTTATAAATGAAGATGTTTGGGAATCTGCAAGACACACTAAGGGGTGAGAAAGATCTGAAATTCAATCCGAATACCTACTCCGACGCTCAAGTCAGTATCAGATAAAGGGTCGAATTTTCCTAACATGTCATTCAAGATGCATAGTGGCGATCAACTAAAGATTATTGATTAGGGCTTATTTAGACGTGAGGTCTATGTAATAATTATAAAGATATTCAATCTTTTATATTTTTAAACGTTGCTCTAAAGATCAATGTGAAATTATGAATTCAGTTAATATTATCTTTATTTAATCTCTTTAAATTATTTGTACTTCTCTTTCTATATGAAAAGTTCGTTACCTTATTTGTGGTGTTGGAATCTGTATTTATAGCTGATGATTGTGAGACGAACATTGCTTTTTCCCAATCCCTAGAAACATTTATTGCATGTACCAATCGTCTTTTTATATGTGTCAATCTCTTAATTAGGTTCAATCAAATACTCTTTTTGTCTTTTGTGGAGTCTATAACCAACACGTGTCCCATTTTCTAAAAGTGACTCTTTAATGAAGCACAAGTGTCTTTAAGACTCACCTGAGTTTCCCATGCATAATACTCATCAGCGATAACGAAAATACTTCATACCCTGAGGGATAAAAGTTCCCAGATAATGGCTAAATAAAGTTCAATCTTGCCACATTTTGGTAGATTATTAGATCTCGCTTGACCATATTTTACCTATGAACTTTTGTTTAATATTTTCACCCATACAACAACATACCTAAATCTCCCTGTTTTGGGTCTAAGGCCCCAGTATTACTTGGGCCTTATATATGGTCAAGCCCAAGTCAAACAGAGTCAATAAAATAGTCAAGCCCAATTCCGGATTACGATTCGGCCGGTTTCGAGATTTATCGGCCCGAAACGCAGATACAATCAGTTTCAATATCAGTACGAAGAAAACGACTATAAATACTCACAAAATGTCCTAATGAAGTAAGTTTTTCTCCCATATTCTCTCTAAGTGATTCAATTCTCATATTCATATTCAACCTCGTTCTGACTTAAGCATCGGAGGGGCTTTCCCGGGTGCCACCCCCGGGCTAGTAACCTTTGTTCATTTTGTAGGTTCATTCGAAGATCTTCAACCACATTCGACCATCTTCAATCATATTCAACCTCAAGTTATTCGATCGGGCTACCCTATACTTCGACACGTGGACGTTTCTACTTGGAGATACAACATAAATTACCCTTCCCCCACTTAATATAAATTGTAACTAAGTTTCACCCGAAACAGTTTGGCGCCGTCTGTGGGGAAGAGTAACACCTCACTCTGAACTTGAACTGAAAGCCATGCCTCCAAAAAGAAACACCCAGGCTCGTACCCATCAGTCGGGACCTCATCCATCTGAAGCAAATAGTTCTGGCCATGCCCACCATTCTAATCCTCCCATTGCTAATCCGAATTCTAACCCGAATCCCGTCACTCATCAAGACCTTCAAGAATTCGCAACCCTTCTCACTTCTCAACTACAAGAACACATCACTCAAGCCCTAAGAACAATCCCAATTAGATCTTCACCGAATGTCGAAAATGAACATACCAAGCCTTCCCCTAAGAAAACGCCCACACCCATACACAAACCTACCCCCTTGAATTACTATGTTGAGGATGTGGCAGAAAGTCAGGAGACACCATTCACTCAAAACCGTGATGTTCATTACACATATCGACATAACGCTAGAGAAGAACATTCTCATCAGCCCACCAGGGGTAGTCATCCCAACCCTAGCCGGGAAAGGGAAAGACAAGCCCCTGACCCTAACCGGAAAAGGGAAGAATGTCGCCAAGATCCTAACCGGACAAAGACACGCTCTGTCATGGATGCTAGAGAGATCATTACTAGTCGAAAGCTCCGTACAGGAGGGATAGATGCCCGTACCCTTATCAACTCTAAGAGAAAAGAAAGAGAGCACACTTACCAACAACCCCCATCTCGACGAGAGGAAGTATCCAATCAAAGCCCACTAAAGCATGATCAAGATAAGTTTGAAGAAGGAGGACCAGAATACGCTCCATTTGTCTTTAAGACCCCCCTGTCTGCTCGAATTTTAGCTACTCCTAACCGGAGTAAGGTCAAGATCCCCAACATGGTGTCCTTTGATGGAACTCAAGATCCCCAAGAACACATAGAATCATATCGGGCTCACATGGCAGTCAATACTACATGTGAGGCTCTTCTGTGTAAGTTCTTTCCTACTACCCTAACCGGGTTGGCTCTGTCTTGGTATACTTCACTACCGTGCGGGAGTGTTGATAGTTTCTCTCAACTTGAGAAGATATTCCTAGATCATTTTGTTGTCTCTAAGAGGCAAAAGAAGTCAAGTATTCACCTCATGTCTATCATCCAACAAGAAGGGGAGTTAGTCTCCAGTTATATCAAAAGGTTCCATGATGAAGTCCTTACCATTACGGACATAAGTGATTCCGCAACTGTGCCAGCACTCATTAATGGATTGAGAACCCATAAATTGAAATGGCAATTGATTGAAAAGGGAGTCACTTCCTACGTCGAGGCGATGGAGATTGCCCAAAGGTTCATTCAAGCCTCGGATATTTGTACACCAGTAGACTCCCAAGCTAAGAAGAGAAAGAATGATAAGCCTCAATCCCAGCATCAAGCGCCCGTAAGTCATGCTAGAATGCCTAACCGGCAAGAATATGGAGGACCTTCTCGAATGGGGCCACCAAGGTCGGGACCACTCAGAACTGACTACAGCCACTCTATAGAATGGTCGAAAGAATTGAAAGATGGAGGTTATGATTCAAGATTCAATAAGAATCGAAAGGAGATTTTCTATGCTATCCGATCTGAATTACCAAACCCACCTCGAGTGACGACGTCGATGAACAGGAGAAACATGGACTTGTGGTGTGAGTATCACAAAGAACATGGTCACACCCTTGCACAATGTCGAGAACTCAAGAAGGTCCTAGATCGATTTGCCGATGAAGGAAGGTTGGGACGTTTCATGAACCAAAATCAACAACATCAGCCAAGGCAAGGTCCATACAATAGCCAAAGGCGAGACCAAAATGGCGACAGAAGGAAAGAGCAATCTAGTGCCACCGAAGGCTTTATCAACGTTATCTCTGGTGGATATTCCGAGTTTCATGCTAGCAACAGGTCCATTAAGGACAGTGTCCACATTCTGATGAAAACTATCAAAACCACCGACAAGCCCCCCACCATTCCAGAAATGATTTTTAATGAGAAGATGGGAAGTCCCATCCAATACCCTCATGCTGATCCAATTGTCTTAACTTTGAAAGTGGGACTAATGAACGTAAGAAGGGTACTGGTGGACACTGGTAGTACCGCTGACCTCATCACCATGGACTGTCTGAGACAGCTGAAATATGAGGCTCATCATCTAGAACCTCTTGATAGACCCTTAGTGGGATTCGGAGGAAGTCGAGTAACCCCTATGGGTACCATTGTCTTGCCTGTTCGCTTGGGAAAGAAAGGAAATGGAAGATCTATTCCGGTGAGATTCACTGTTATTGACATCAAGTTCCCATACAATGTCATTATGGGCATCCCTTTAATCAACAAAGTTAAAGCTGTCATTTCCACTCATCAACTCCTCATCCAATATGAGAAGGATGATGGGACTGTTGGGATCCTTCGAGGGGACCAAAAGGTTGCAAGAGAATGTCAAATCAACACTTTGAAGATGGAAAAGTCTTGTCAGAAAAACATACTTGGGCATGTTAATCAAGAAGAGATATTGGGAGAAAACTACATGGAAATCGAGTGAAGAAAATCTACTAGCAATGTATAGGTTGACCATAACTAGGGGCATTATATCTTCTTAAGAAATTAAAAATATTAGAGGTCCTTAGTAGCTAGAACATCAAGATGAAATTCTATGTAATGGAAGAATTTGTAAATCGTGAATGAATGGGAGAATGAAAGTTAAGAAGGGCTTTGTACAATGTCCAATCTCAACAAACTTATTATTTGTCATTTCAGGACTCTTTGTCAGCCCTTGGCACGAAGATCCTAATAGTCATTGTCCGTATCTAATTTGGGTGGCAAATTAGCCCCAAATTAGCCTATTCATTCCGGGACTCTTTGTCACCCCTTGGCACGAAGATCCTGATAGTCATTGTTCGTATCTAATTTGGGTGGCAATTTAGCCCCAAATTAGCTTATTCATTCCGGGACTCTTTGTCGGCCCTGGGCACGAAGATCCTTATTAGTCATTGTTCGGGAATTTGGGTGGCAAGCTAGCCCCAAATTACCTATCCGTTTCAGGACTCTTTGTCAGCCCTTGGCACGAAGATCCTAATAGTCATTATCCGTATCTAATTTGGGTGGCAAGTTAGCCCCAAATTAGCCTATTCATACCAGGACTCTTTGTCGGCCCTTGGCACAAAGATCCTTATTAGTCATTGTTCGGGAATTTGGGTGGCAAGCTAGCCCCAAATTACTAATTTTTTCAAGACTCTTTGTCAGCCTTTGGCACAAAGATCTTTAGTCGATTGTTTAAGGACTCTTTGTCAAGCAAAGGCCCTTTATCTTTCATCTTCATAGCTCAATTTCCCAATCAAGCCAGGACTCTTTGTCAATCAAAGATCCTTGATAACCCTTTGACTTGACATTCATCAATCCTAACTGGATCAGTCATCTCACATCCTTACCGAATCAATCAACTTGGCTCAAATGACGGTCAAGGTATTCAAAATTCTTCACTCAAATGCTTCTGGTAAACAATTAACAATCCTAGCCGAATTACTCAAGCCTGGTTCAAATGTGCCTTATCTTATTCAAATATTACTTGCTTCCCTATCTTAGTTGTCAATGTCTTATCTCGGGGATGCACTTGACTCAACAAGTATTTCCATCAAGGCTTCTTGTCATCATCATGCTCATGGTATACTTTCATTAAAACAAACACCTCGAGGCTTCATTAATCAAGATTGTCCCTTGTTAGAATATTTTAAACCTTATATAAAGTATAAGACCCTATACTATGTCAAAATTGAATACTTTAGGGCTTGTTAGCCCAAGGCGATCCTCTAAGAGCAAGCCTAGACACTTTAGAGCTCTCATAATCCATGGTCATACCATATTGAAAAATTCTATCTTTCATCCTTGGAAGGTCTTGATACTTCTTGTGAAGACTTGGATAACCTTGGGGCTCATCAACTTAAGATAAGCACATGGAATACTCCGACGCTCCCAATTGGTAGAATATCTCAACTCATTTGAATGATGATCCAGACCTTGGGGCTCACCAAACGCAAGCCTAAGTTAACCCCAAGATAGCTCTTTTTTTTAGAAGATATTCAAACTCTTTTACTTTCACTGATATCAATCAGAGACGACAATATTAGTCATGCAATGCCCGAATGATCATCATCATTTGGGGCTAATAAGCTACCCTACAGAATAAAGAACATGAAGTATTGTCTAATGTTGAAGATCATTCGGACATTCCCCCTCACTTTGAATATGTTGTCAAGAGAAGGGTGAAAAATAAGTATGTGTACTTACAAACCAAATTTGGCAAAATTCCTCACGAATATCCTAAGTCTTTTGATAAGTCCTAAAAATAAGTGAGATTGAATTTTCAAAGACAACAAGGGTGAAGATGAGAGGGAGGCATGATATGTATACTCGGACTCCCTTGAGCTTCTGAAATGGGTAGCTGAGTTTTATGTTCGGACTACTTTTTAGCTCCGGGAATGGCAGAAACAAGGACTCCTTGAGTGTAAAAATATCTAAGGCTCCGAGTTCAAGCATGGGCTATCATGAGACATACTTTAAGATGTTTGTTGATCCCTCAATCCCCGCATCTATTCAGAGCCCGCCATACCTGAAAGAGATCCCAACCTGCTTAATTTCGGACTTCACATGGGTTCATTAACTAGTATGCTCCTCTAGAATGGAGCTCTCTTTTCTAAATGTAAAATGAGTGTGTATGCTCGGCCTCATACGAGAAAGGCCCTCGAGTTTTTGAATGAAACTTGGAACATAGATAATCAAGCTTGGACTCATTATCTACTACACCAAAGACTGCAAAAATAGTAGCTGAAATATCAAAAAATGCGAAGGGTGGCAAGTCCTTTGAATAAAGGGCTTCCTAGTTCCTAACACAATACAAGCCAAATAAATGTGAAGGGATAATAAAAGAGAGCATGGTAGAAGAAAAAGTGCAGAATGTTGTCATAAAGAAAAAGCAACAGTAAAAAAAATAATAATAAAAAAAAAAAAAAGAGGGATGGCGTGTTTCAGGAAAGCAAGTATAGGGAGGCAAATGTTGATTTTCGAAATACCTCAGATTTGATATGCTCGGACTCTTTGCAAGACCATTATCATTTCTTATAAGCCTTCCTATGTGGTCCACGCTTCATAAATTTTATTTTTCCTCTCTTCCTAATATGAATATTATTTTTACCCATCCCACAAAAATTCTAAATCTATTAAATTTTGTTTCTATCATTATTTTCATTTATGACCACCTCCCAAAAAATACCCAATTACAAAATAATAGAAAAATATATATTAAGTTATTCATCCCTTAATATAAATATTTTGGGGCTTATTAGCCCACACAAGCTTCCAAAATTAGCTACTATTTTTACCCCTTGTAAAGCATGGGTCTTCATGCAAGGGAAGATTTTAGAAGAAAATTTAAAGAGACCCATATCATACAAATGCTCAACACTTTCTTAAATTTTATCCATGTTATCACGAGCAATAGGGTTCGAACACTCATAGTGTCTGCTCCCGATATCCGTGTGGGACGTATAATATATCATTTCGAAGCTCTTGAAGTCTAGTTTCTAACGCCACCGGTCTTGCATTATTCTGAGCTGTATATCAAAAGTTATAGTTAAAACTGTACATACGTGTCCAAAAGGACGTGACAAGTAAAGGATGGAAGCAAAGGTAAAGCATGAGCTGTCAAGCATGCTACAAAACAAGGGCTGCTATAGTGCTATATCCTAGAGTTTACTAGTCATCATCATAATGTTCATAATATCTCAGATCTTACTATGACCAGCTCAATGAAGTCCCAGTTGACATTCTAACTCCGATCAACGCCATGATTATCTTCATCATCAACAATATTCAAGAATCCAATATTCTATAACGATACCCACAAACGTCAAAGGTTAGCAATGTGATTCAACCTATACCTTGTCTCCATTTGAATTTTAAACATGAGAAAGTCTTGGGGCTTTGACAAGGAGTTATCCAACCACATTCAACCCATATCTTCATCAAAATAGAACAAGAATAGTCAAAATGCAAGACCAAAAATCAAGTCATGAAAAAGAAGAGTAGGTATACGAGTACGAATGGCCTTTTAATATTAAGCAGCACTCTTTTTCCCACTTGGAAATGTGTATGCTCGGACTCTCTTTTTGAAGTCCTCAAAAGTCAAAATAGATTTTGCATTATTACTACCCTTATGAAAGATAGAAGGTTGCAACTTGCAAGACATGGCTTTCAAAAACCAACAAGCAATCACCCACGAGAGAACCTGTGAACAATAGAATATTTTTGTTGGTTGTCACTGGAAATCAGGACATCAATAATTCCGGCCATGGGTATGCTCGGACTCAAGACGAATGTATGCTTAGACCCTAAAATGGTAGAGTATTTATAAGTCTTCAAGAAAGTGAACTTTTATGCTCGGACACCATGGAAAATGAGATTTTTGAAGCTTCGATTGCTCTAAAAAGGGTACTCCACGTTATTGGAAGACTTTGGAATTATTTAAAAACAAAATGTAAATTCATTTTTGCCTTCCTACATACTGGGATAAGTATTCAAGACAATGTCAGAGAAAGCAAAACCCATCTTTGATACTATCAGATAAAGGTTGCATAACTTCTTTTTGGCCACTTTTCGTATCCTCGGGCTCTATTTCAAAGTCCTCTTATCAGATATATACTCTTGAGTATAAAAAAAAAAAAAAAAAAAAAAAAAAAAAAAACGTTTAGATTGATGATATAGCTGGAGCAAATTTTCAACTACAAAAGCACCAAATTTCTTTGAGGCATTATGTCAAACACTTTCTAGGCATTAATCATTTTTGTCTAAGGTATGTCATTAAAGAAAACCAGCAATAAGCAACCACAAACAAGAGTACATATACGCAGGATATTTTCGCTTATTGACACTGAAAAATCAAGACATCAAATACTCTAACGATATGTATGCTCGGACTCGAAATTTAAGTCATCGGGAAATTGAAAGGAGTAAAGAGCACCTTGTTTTGGTAGACCAGCACTACGATTTACTCCACAGAATATGTATGCTCGGACTTTAGTCTAAAGTCCCTCAATTTACTCTTCGGACTGTATATGCTCGAAAACAAGATTTGTGAGTATACTCGGACTATATTTGAATGAGAAGCTTTAGAAAGTAATTGAACGGAGGGGCATGAAGAACAACTCATATTATGTTGATGAAGATTGAAGATTTAACAATGAAACTGCAGATCAAGAAAGGAGAACAAGAACTAAAAATAGAGACGAAGTGATCCAGTGGGTTTCGGTTAGTATAAGTTGTAAGTCTCCACTCCTTATTTCAAACTAAAAGCAAAGAAATAGGGGAGGGGGGCTTGTGTCAGAATAATTATGATAGGGGGGCATACATCTCCTAGGTGAAAAGAAAAGGTGAGGGGGTCACATTTTCAAGAAAATCAAAAATGAGAAAAGGCATGCAAGCCTTCAAGGAAAGCAAAAGTAAGAAGGGATGGGAGTCACGTGATATCAAATAAAGAAAAGGGGGGCATGTAAGTTTGGATATCAATGAATATGCTCGGCCTTCTATTAGTACTCCAAATATCTATTTTACTTTTGTCTTTTTTTTTATTTATCCTATCTTCAAGTGATCCACCTTTGTTCAACTCTTTTTTACCTCCCTATTTTCCAAGCATTCTTAAAAATTTCATACCCAAATTATTTATTTATTTGGGGCTTATTAGCCTAGATTAATTCCCAAAATTAATTGAGTCTTAATTTCTTGGGGCTCACTAGCATAAAAACATATTCATTGTTATATTCCATCTGGATTGACCAAGATATTATAAAGTCACTACAAGTCATTATCAGTTTGAAGCATTCCGATAAAACTTCACCGAAAGTCCCTTATTATCGAAGTTCCGCACACAGTCCGCCAATTATCGTTCGACATTATCGCCCTATGTGCGTGGGGCTAATGTTTTGGGTCTAAGGCCCCAGTATTACTTGGGCCTTATATATGGTCAAGCCCAAGTCAAACAGAGTCAATAAAATAGTCAAGCCCAATTCCGGATTACGATTCGGCCGGTTTCGAGATTTATCGGCCCGAAACGCAGATACAATCAGTTTCAATATCAGTACGAAGAAAACGACTATAAATACTCACAAAATGTCCTAATGAAGTAAGTTTTTCTCCCATATTCTCTCTAAGTGATTCAATTCTCATATTCATATTCAACCTCGTTCTGACTTAAGCATTGGAGGGGCTTTCCCGGGTGCCACCCCCGGGCTAGTAACCTTTGTTCATTTTGTAGGTTCATTCGAAGATCTTCAACCACATTCGACCATCTTCAATCATATTCAACCTCAAGTTATTCGATCGGGCTACCCTATACTTCGACACGTGGACGTTTCTACTTGGAGATACAACATAAATTACCCTTCCCCCACTTAATATAAATTGTAACTAAGTTTCACCCGAAACACTCCCTTTTACAAATTGTCCAATAACCTTTTTTTATATCAATCAAAATGATACTCCAAAGTTAATTAAATATATGTAGAAATTTGATATGTTATAATGAATCAAACTAATTAAAACAATCTGTTAGTTTATTCATCTTATCAAACAAACTTTATGTTTGGTATAGAAAATTATTTCAAGACCTAAAAGAAAATTATTTTGGTAATTCTGCAGGTATGTCCAATATTTATTGTATCACCTCACTACAACAAATTTAACTTTTTGCGACATTGTTTTTAGTGGCATTAAATAAATGCCATTGATTCATTTTTTTTAGTGTAATAATTATTGGTTTATATTTTTAGTTCTACTATAGAGTGATTTAGCGACACTATATTTGGTCTTTAGTGGCATATGCTAATGTTACTATAGTCTATAGTGACTTTTGTCAGAAATGTCACTAGATGCTATGTCGCAAAAAACTATAGTAACATTATAGTCTATAGTCTATAATGCTTCTAAAGGGTCTAATAAATGCCACAAAATCCTCTATATAAACTATTAGAAATTTAAAATAGCGACATTTTAATTAAATGTCACTAAATACATCACACTAAATACAAATTGTATTGTAGTGCCTTGATATATATGTTGGCTTGTAATTTTCATTTTTGCTTGAGAATTATTTTTGGGTGTTTATCATTATTGTTTAATATTTGGGTGTTCATCATTCGATATAGACGTTCATAATTATTCAATATTTTCATTATGGATAGTTAAGTTTTTGATTATTGTTTGATTTTATAATGTTGCAGTCCATTTTATTAAGAATGGCATGGACCAACGCGTTTACTTATGTCAATGCATGGACCAATTATATATAAAGACCTCTCATGTGTAAATTAATTCTAACCTTTAATTACTCACAAAATTCACAACTATAAACATTGTGTATGCCAAAATAATTAAGAAATTAAAATTGCACGTTATTATAAGTTTGAGTTGAATTGTCCACTTACTATACCCCATACAAGGTAAGGAAATCCTCCATGAGCATAAAGAAGCAGTCCTAGTAAAAGTGGATGTACAAAATATGTGCATCTGATAAACCTATAAAACAGCTGTTTCTCCAAGTCTACTATATTATTTGTCTCACCACACTGTCAACATAAAGAAAAAAGAAAAACATGTATATTTGAATTGAGTACTATAATTAATCTTTTTTATAAATATTTTCTCCGTTCCATAATACTTGCTACTGAGTGCAACATGTTGTGTGGGACAATGTCACTATCTTTAGCAAGTATTATGGAACGGAGAAACTGTATACACGTCTGGTTTTTTGTATGATTATGTTGGAATAGTAATCATACTATTCTTTAATCAATGTTTTTGTACAATTTTTTTGGAAGTGTAAAGAAAAATATGATCTAAGATCTTGCTAGAAATATGTTAATGCAAATTTTTCAATATATCAACATTTTATAACTTTTTATATGCTTATTTGAAGATATTTGATGTAAATATATATAGTTAATCTAATTGATATTAAATTCAATCTTAAATCCAAAATGTGTATAAAAAAATCTAAGTTTTTATTAAAATTATTATCTAATAAATTTTTAAAAATTATTATTTAATGAAACGTTAATAAAAAATATAAATTTTTAAAATTATAATCTAACTCATAGCTGTTTTAATTCCATTAATAGTTGATTTTTAATATTGATTTGAATATCATAAAACGTCCAATTGTGCAAGGAAGAAAAAAGGGAGTATACAAGTAAGCGTAAGTGATTTTCTTGTCCATTTGTTGGTAACTCGTAAGGATCATGGCTCTAACATTTTATTGGATGCACTCTAGACTCACTCCTATTTTTTATGGTTTAGGTCCAATATTTTGAGATTTATCGAATTTAGGTTTAATTTTATGAATTTAGGTTTAACATTTTAGAGTTCTTTCCAATGCCATCAAACCCGCTCTAGACCTATGCTATCTACGTCCAGTTTTGTATATTTTAAGACTCAATTAAAGACCTATTTTAATACAAATGAAACCTTTAAAATTTTAAAAAATTGAAATACGAATAATCAAATTAAGACCCATTTATGACATATTTAAAATCCTTAATTTATCAGACCTAGCAGGTCTTAGTTCGAATCTAAAACTTTCAGTGTTTAAGGGTTTGAGAATGGTCCACAAATAATTATTTGATCAGCTGGGTTATATTCCGATTGAATCCAACCTAGATCCGTCCCATGACTAACCCATGTTTAATTAGGAACTTAAAGTAAAATATAAGAGATTCTTTTGATAAACGAAAGTGAAAGATATTTAATTTGTTCACGTAAAAAATGTTGAAAAGTAAAAGAATAATATCGTGAAAAATATAAATAGTTATAATTTTTGGGCAGTAATATCAATTTTTATTCATTATGAATAAATCAATTTAGGGAGGTGTTTGCCTGGAATAATACCAATTATTTTAGAAACACCCCTACGACGGTAATTTTCATATTTAATCAAAAATTGGTATTTTTGTAAGAAAACTAGTAAAAATTTGTATAATTTAAAGTAATTTTTGCAAAACTAAATATGTGAAAAATTTGCGAAAATGATAAAGTTAAAAACTTAGTTGATTTTTCACAAAATTATTCATTTGACGGGTTGTTTGATAATCGATATTAAATGATGAAAATGATGATAGAATGTTAATGTAATTTTAGTAGGTAAATCTCTTAAAAAGTTTATTTATCATGCTTGTGTTCAATCAATCTGCTCATTTCTTCACAAAAATTCATTTTAATCATTAGCATTTGAAAATACAGGATTAGGGGTGGTAAAAATTTTAAAGAACAAAATGTTTTTTTATGATCAATGTTTGATTACTCTAAAAATAATATAGCACTTTGCATAAAAAATTTCACTACAATCATTTTCATTATCTCTGTTTAAATACTACTAGAGATTATGAAACATGTTTCAGATAATTTTTTTCAAACTCTCTCTTATATTTCTCTTTAAAAATTTATATTTCTATTGTTAAATAAAAAAATTAAGTAGTTGCTTATTGTCAAAGAAACTCATATAAATAAGTAATTAATTTTTACATTATAATAAAGAAAACCGTGAATAATATAAACTTTTGGTAGTTTTCCTACTATTTTATCAATTTTTAATCAACTACATATTTTGTCAACTTATGAGTGTTTTTCTAAAATAATACCAACATCTGTTTAACCATTAACTAGAGAGATTCATGCGCCAAACACAGTTTCTGAATTATTTAAATAAAAATTACTTATTAAATGTATGTAATTAATTTATTATATATCTCTTTATTCATATAGAAATAAAATAATTTGTTTTAAAAACTTTAGAAGTATAAATAAGACTCAAATTACTATTAAATTAAAAATATATTATTAATATATATAAAGCACAATCATAAAATCATTCTCTAAAGAATATACATTATAAAATAAAAATAATAGGAAATTTCAACAAATAAAAATAATATACATTTTTAATGTTGAATGTCGTCTTTGTAAAACCTTAATTAAGTTTCCAGCTTATAGAGCAAATTTTTTTTACTTTAATAAATAACATATAATGTAATTTATTTATTTATGTGTTGTATATTTGTCAAACATAAGTGATAGAATTATCATTTTAAAATTGTTTTGAACAATATCTTTTACTATTTATTTACATAAATAATTAATATGTAATCAATTAAATTTGTGTACTCTTTTTAATCTAGCCATGTATAAGATTATCTATGAAAAGTATTTCAAAAATTTTTTGTTTTCTTAATTTATTTAAAAAAATATGGTAATGAAATTTTTTACATGTATAATTAATATATTATTCGATAATTATCCAATGGTAAAAATTATCTCCCCATTCTTTAATACAGTTTTCACACGGAATGTTCACAAGAATTTAAAAAAATAGAATATTTTATATAGTGAATACATTATTTTAATAAATTTGATGGAAAAAATAAGTATGGACCATAAATATTAAAAATATTAAGAGAAAGTTAGTTGAAAAAATTGGGACTATAACTAATAAAACAATTGTTTTTATAAAGTAGTGGGGAGTACGTGGCACCATAAGAAATAGGAAAAATTGTTTCTAAAAAGCCAACATTTTGGCCATCTGCAAATAAAGAATCAACGCTTCATTTATTCAATAAAAAAACAACTTTTGTCTCATTTTTGCAAACAAAGAGTCAACGTTACATTTATTCAATAAATTTAGAGTTGAAAACTTACCTGCTATCCCTTTATTTACAAAAATGAGACAAAGGTTTTCTTTTTATTGAATAAACGAAACGCTGACTATTTATTTGCAGATGGTCAAAAGGTTGGCTTTTTAGAAACAATTTTTCCTAAGAAATATAAAAATATTAAAAAGAAAATTGTGGAAAATATGTGGGGACCATAAGCATTATTGGAATATTAAAATAAAAATAAACAAAGTTATTTTTGTCAAAAATTTGTGACATAAATAGAAAATTCTTTATGAAAATAACAAATAGAACACCTCTAAGTGGCAAATGAAACTTCTTTAAGAAACCGATAAATTAGTAATAGTTAAGGTATAATTTTAAAACCTGCTGTAACTAATCAATTAAACAAATTTGATTAGAAAGATTTTATATTACATGCTATGTTAAAAAATTTTGCCTAATTAAAACATGTAAAAAAGGAAAATTCTTTATAGTAAAATCAACGGGTGTCCTATTATTTCTTCATTAGTATATTGTATTGATTTAACCTTGTTTTTTGTCAAAAAAACCTACTATAAACACACGTTGGTAGTATCCTAGACAAACAAATCTTAAATTGGTATAATTCATGGTTAATCGATAGTTTGTATTAAAGGCTTATATTATTCATGATAATTACATTAATTATGATTTAAATATTACCATTCCATGTTTGCCTATAGCATTAGTATCAAATATCCAATTCATGTGACTGAACCAAAAACCCTTTTTGGGAGTATGTGGATCTTTCTCAGAATCACAAAATTGATGATGGTAGCGGTGTGTTCTCACCCAATATATTGGATCTCCCTGAAATTAAAAACAAATTGTGCTGTAAATATAATTATCTTATTGTACACAAAACTATTACAATATATTATAAGTATTACTCCCTCCATTTTGGAATATTCTTCTAGAATTTTCTATTTTGAAGAGAGAAATTTGATTAAGATTTTTAAGACATATATCGATGATAATATATATCCATGTGAGATCTCGTTAGATTCTTGTTAATGTATACTTTTTTGTTATATATTTTTTATAATTTCTTATGATACGCATTTAGAGATATAAAAGCTCAAAATTTACGTTATAAACTATGCAAAAAGTAAATAGGAAGAACATTTAAAAATGGAGGGAATATATACTAGTATCGTAGTACTCCATTTGTCCAATAATTTTTTCCTTATATTTGTTTTAGTCTGTTCTAAAGCTTTTACTGATTATATATTTGTTTTACTCTGTTATATATATAAGCGGGATATATTGGGTATGATGATAATAATATTCGATTTTTAGTCTTTTTATTTCAAGTATCATCCTCTTGTATATACTAATTATGGATTAAAAGTAGAAATACGCACCCTAACGGTGGCAAAAACCCATTGGATTATGTAAAAAAAAAATACATTCTACGTTTTTTTATAATCAAACCATGGAATGGACCATTGACACTATAACATATAACTTGCTTTTAGTGGGATATATTTAGCGATATTTAATTTAAATGTTCCTATTTCAAATTTTTAATATTATATATAAAGGATTTAGTGACATTTATTAGACCTTTTAGCATTATATTAAAAAATCATACTAAAGCTTTTTGCAACATAGGATCTAGTGATATTTCTTACAAATGTCATTATAAACTATAGCAACAATTACATATGCCGCTAAAGATCAAATAAAGTGTTGCCAAATCACTTTATGGTGGAACATCAAATAAAAACCAATAATCATTACATTAAAAATATGAATTAGTGATATTTTTTTAAATGCCACTAAATTCCAATATCGCAAAAAATTAAATTTTTTGTAATGTGATTCACTAAAATATATGTTTAATTTAAAAATAATTAATTGATAACAACTCTAAAAAGGTATTATACCAAAATTTATACTATTTTCTCCTCAGCAAATAAATATTCATACACAAATTCTTGTGAGAGACGGTCTCTTTAAGAGACAGTCTCTAATCAGCTCGGCCCATTAAGAAAATGTAGAGTAAAAATAGGCTTTAAGCTATAATGGATTGGGCCTGAGAGTCGTCTCTCAAAAAGACGGTCTCTCAGAAGAATAGCTAATATTCATATTAAACAAGAGAAAATCATTTTAAAGTGAAATTTATGATTTATTTTACCACCCGTGTGGTGGCTCAGCAATATCCCATACTACGTTTTATAACTTGTTCTGCTTTTCTATTTACCCAATACATAGTTTAAACATGATTATAATATAGTACAATTTATAAATATTTAGACCAAAATAGTCAATACTAGCTTGAATCCCGTGCCAACCACGGAAAATTTAAAAATAATTTCTTAAATATAACCATACATGTATTAATTGTTTATTTGTTAACTATAATAAATATAAAGAAAATAATTTTTGATGTGTAAGAGAAATTAAACGTATTACTTAATATTTTCTTAGATATTGTCCAATTTTTATAGAATAGAATGATAGTATAAACCAACTGGAATATGAAATATAACAAAAATAATAAAGAATGACTCTAATTACCTAATTTTGCTAAATGAAGAAATTTTCTAAAAATACCCATTTGTCATTTTGGAGGGAAAATAATCAACGTGAGAGTAACACGTGTCCTTGCTGAATAACGCTTTTAGTATACAGTATAGATAGATTTTTTGTCTACATACTGCCAAGCTTAACTACTATAGATGTCACACTTGCAAAGATCCAAAGTTTTTTGATAATTAACGTAGGATTTCAAATAGATATTATTATTGGTCAATTTTAGCCAATAAGTTGAAACTATTAATTAAGTATAGTGTTCGATTAATTTCAAAGCATATTTTATTATAAATCATTTTATCAAAGTAGACATTTGTAAAATTTAGTTAAATGTATATAAAAAAGATATACTAAGATCATGCTTGTGTTAATGATATTTTATAAGCTTTAAAGCTGCTACACGCAATATGTATGCGACTCATAATTTTAAATGCCACCAGTTTTAACATTTTCCCCCAAAACATAACCCTAACTTTACCTTTTTTTTTATCAAAATCATATTTTTTGCCCCAAAATTCAAAGATGGTAGAGTTAGGGTTTATGTTATAGGGAACAAAGTTAAAACCGATAGCATTTGAAAGGGTCAGTCGCATAAATAAGCGCACTTTAGTTTTAGAGCTTCGAAATTAACGTTTGCTAAATTTTTATGTGGAAAAAGATCATGGTGGAACAATTTAGTAAACCTCGATCAGGGTTGCCACTTTGATTTTTTTAAAAAGTTTTGATTACCACGTGAATAACCCAAAACCTTAAGGTTACCACATGTTTTGAATATTTAACATTAATATTTGATTAATTACAATTGCCATATAATTTAGGAATATAATATTATTAATTATATAATGATTTTTGAAGTACTTTTATGATAAGGGCCTTGAATTCTATTATTAGAAGTTAGAACTAGGCATTGAAAATATCTATTTACTTAAAAAAAATGAAATAAGGCACCTGCATGGCTAGAACCCCGCAATAAGCAAAGAAATACTCGAGCCATTTTGGTAGTTTGAAACTGTTGTGAGCCAAATTTCGGTGGTAAGAAAGAGTAATGCCCAACCATCCAGTTACCAGACCTATAACTAATCCCACCCAAAATGCTCTCCAGCTGAAGGTAAATGGAGCAAACAGAGCCAGTACATGTAATCCTCCCACCCGAAATAAATTCATAATATCCAACGAATTCCATTTCTTTTTTCTGAAAAACACTTTCTTTGGGTTACTCACTACAACATCAGACCACCATATTTTATGGAACTTCGAATCTGATTCCGCCCCCGGAATCGTTGATGTCTTGGTCCGTATGATTCTTTTATGGGTATTTGATGAATCCTGCAAATCTTTGTAAATTGGGTTTTGAGAATTTGATCTTAAGCTATGTTTTAAATTGAGTAGTTTTGATTTAAAGCTTAGAATTGATGTTTGTGGGTTATTGTGATGAGGGGAAAGGCGGCATGTAAGAGATGGGTGTAGTTTGAAGTTTGGGGTAGATGTAATAATGGCCATTATTTTTTCTTTACGTGTTTTTTTTTTTCTCTCTGTGTGGAGTTGAGTGATTGTGTAGTCATTTATATACTTTTTATTGAAGATATTAGTTTGGGGTTGATGCAATAGGTTGGGCCTTTTTGGACCCTACTATTTGACTCGTTCGTGTGGATGAATTTTGAGAGAGTAAAATATCAATAAGTTTTGGGTAAGACCGTTTCGGAATAAGACGTGGTCCAATATTTCAGCCCATTAAGATATCTAAATAATTTAAAAAAATAAAAAACTAAATATGTAAAGTACTAAAATTAAAAATGTAAAATTAAAGAAACAAATCTAAGAACCGCAAGATTCACACGAGAAAAGGGGGGACAAATCAGAAGGAATTTCCTCTTCCAATTTTATGAGAAATCGCTGCAATTCTCTAACTAATTTGAAAAAAATCAACATTCAAACATTAAAAAACTTCAAAATGCTTGCAATGGAAGATCTAATGAATGAATTTGACATGAAAATTACATTACAAGCATTAAGAATATATGAAGAAGAAATTGAAGATAATAATCGCAACAATGTATGTATTATGATATTAATTATTGATGAAAGATAAATAAGATGTAATTGATAATGTTTTCTTTTACAGATTTAACGCTTGATAAAGATCAAATGTTGTGATTTATGCAGAAGACGTAGAAGATAATGAAGATATTGACATAATTAATACAGGTATTATGATCAATTATGCCATTTAAGTGTTCAGTTTCATGTTTAACAAGTTCAATTTTCTAATGTGGTTCAATTTTAAGCATGTCTGGTTGATAATATCATTCACAACAGCCACTTCAATTATGCCATTTAAGTGTTTAGTTTCATGATTAACATGTTCGTTTCTATATTGTGGTTCATTTTTAAACATGCTTGGTTCATAATCTGCTGTTAAATGTCTAAGTTGTGAAAATATATAAATTGAAGTTTTATATATTTCAATTATACTTTTATTTTGTTCAATAATGCATTGATGTTGTGCTCACAAAATTTCTAAGTCTCAGATTCAAAAACTAACATTAATAAATTAATAAATTGGATTATTGGTGCTATGAAAATATATAAATTTAAGTTCTATATATGTCAATTATTCTTTTACTTTATTCAGTTATGATTTGATGATGTGCAAATGATTGAATTCAAGGAGAAGATGTATATTATATATGTAATTAAAATACTATAAGCAAGCAATTGATTTACATTACAAAAATAATAATTGTGCTTATAAAGTATTTAATTATAATGTTAATTTTGTAAGTTTCTGATAAATCAGCAACAATACAATAC
This sequence comes from Amaranthus palmeri, assembly GCA_019776075.1. Lineage (NCBI taxonomy): Eukaryota > Viridiplantae > Streptophyta > Magnoliopsida > Caryophyllales > Amaranthaceae > Amaranthus > Amaranthus palmeri. The sequence continues at coordinate 28,584 of JAAKBH010000957.1, forward strand.
GTGCAAAATAAAACTTTAGCTGGAAAGAGGGAGTTTGACATAAGAGGTTCATTGAAGGGCATGAGAGAAGGCAGTTGGGAAGGTCTTTATCATGATCATGCTAGTGCAACAGGGTTTAGTATTCGGAAATCCACAATAAGAAAAAGAGATTGTGTTATACATGAAGGATACTTTGTTTGTTCTAAACAAGGGACTACAAACGTAACAACAAAAGAAAATGAAAGATAAAGTAGCAAGAGAAAGTTAGTTCCCACTAAAAGATGTGGATATGATGCACACATAAGGATTAAACTGGATGCATACAGTGGAGAATTCTTTGTAAAACAACATGTCGTGTTACATAACCATACTTTAGCAAGAGTGGAATGGCAATACATGTGACGATCGGAGAGGACAACACAACCCCGTCGAACTCCCTGTGCAAACAGCCCAATAGCACAGGGCCCCCAAAATTTTGAGGCCCAATTTTTAATACTTCTTCAGCTTAAAAAAAAACTTTAATTAAAAGTCATTGAAATAGTACAATACTACAGTTGGCACATGGGAAAGTGGAAACTCAGCATTTTCAATACTCCTCGATACTCCCAGCCGGTCATTTCATGCTTTTATTAAAGTTTTTGTTTTTTCAATACTTTTTAATGATTAAAAAAAAAAAAAACTTCAACGTCTCAACCCATTCATCTTCTTCAACCTTCAATTCATCCTCTACTTTCCAATTTCAATACTCTAGCATTTTCCCATTCTCTAGAAAATTTTATCTTCTTTCTTAATTAAATTTTTTGTTTTTCCAAAAAATTTTCAATATAATTAAAACTTTGATTCTTCATCTCTTGGCTCTTCGAATCCTGTTATCCTCCATTACAACAACTAATAACAATGGGAAAATTAATTTCGTGTTTTTCACTATTAAACCCCTTAATTTTCGTTTATCAAGATTATCAAGAATTAACAAGAATTCAAGATTATCAAGAAGAGCAAAAGAAAGAGATAAAGGGGTCAATTGTCAATTATGAATTTACAGTGAATTGCAAGCCAGGTTGTAACTATCCTTTATTCCTTTCTGTTTCAATCCAAGTGAATTTGTTTTTTGTTTGTGATTTTGTTAATTGTTTGGCTATTTGTTTATTTACTACATATTTTGCAATTTTCATTTTATTTTTAGTTTTAATTATGCCTCCTAAAAGAAAGTATATGTCTGGTTATGATAAACGTATGAAAAAGAAAAAATTAGAAGAGTTAACTCAATCTCAAAGAGGGGCTCTTGACAAATTTTTAGTAATAAATCCGAAAATTGTAGATGAAAATCCAAATGTTGTTGATGTTAATGCTGAAATTTTTAATAATATAGTTGTTAATGAAAATATTAGTTTGTATAATCAAAGTGTTGATGTTAATAATATGCCTGCCTCTGAAAATGAAAATGTGGATGATCAATATGTTGATGTTAATGATGATGATGGTGAAAATTTGGATGATTTGTTTCATAGAGAGGAAAATGATAATAATAATGAACAACAACAACCTAACCAATATGAATATTCTTTTGATATATTTGATCCAAGAAATTGGGATGCTCTTGAATCGAAAATGATTGATTTAGTAGTGACAAAAGGCCCTAAAAGAGATTATTCCATTGTAAAGGGTCCTAAAGATAAATTCTCTAGACGCTTTACGGCTAATTTATATACTAGAGTTTTATCTAATGGAGAGAAATGTGATAGAGATTGGCTTGTTTATTCAAAAGAACTTGATAGAGTATTTTGTTTTTGTTGTAAAAATTTTAAAAAAGGAATTGGTAGAGGACAATTAGCTAATGATGGTTTTAGTGATTGGGCACATATTGGGGAGAGACTTAAAGAGCATGAAACGGGTATTGAACATGTTAAGAATATGTCTACTTGGTATGAGTTGCGTTTGAGGCTCCAAAAGAATGAAACTATTGATAAAACGGCTCAAAGACTAATTGAGAAAGAAAAGGATCATTGGAAAAATGTTTTAAACAGACTTATTTCAATAGTAAAATTCCTTGCTAAACATAGCCTTGCTTTTCGTGGTTCTAATGGAAAATTATATCAAAAAAGCAATGGTAATTTTTTAGGCTTGATTGAAATGTTGGCCGAGTTTGATCCAATTATACAAGAGCATGTTAAACGTATCACAAATGATGAGATTCACTTTCACTATCTTGGGCATAGCATTCAAAATGAGCTAATAGTTTTGCTTGCTTCTACAATTAAATCTGAAATTTTAAAAAAAATTAACAAGCAAAGTATTTCTCTGTGATACTTGATTGCACTCCTGATGTTAGTCAACAAGAACAAATGTCTTTAATAATAAGATATGTGGATGTCTCTACAAATTCTGTTAGTATTGAAGAATCTTTTCTAGGATTCTTGAATGTGAATGATACAACTGGTCAAGGACTTTTTGATGTTTTACAAAATGAATTGAAAAATCTTGATCTTGACATATTTGATGTACGAGGACAAGGTTATGATAATGGGGCAAATATGAAAGGAAAGCATCAAGGTGTACAAAAGAAACTTTTAGATATAAATTCGAGAGCCTTTTATACTCCTTGTGGTTGTCATAGTCTTAATTTGACATTGTGTGATATGGCTTACTCTTGCAATAAAGCTAAAGATTTTTTTGGAGTTGTACAACGTATTTATACAATTTTTGCTAATTCTACTAAGAGATGGCAAATTCTGAAAGATAATGTAAAATTGTTAACTCCGAAATCTTTGTCATGCACTCGTTGGGAGAGTCGTATAGATAGTGTCAAAGCTATAAAATGTCAACTGTCAGATTTTAGAGAAGCTTTGCTTGAAGTGTCAGACAAGGATTCTGACTCTAAAATATGTAATGAAGCTAAATCCTTGGCAACAAATGAGCTAGGTGATTTTGAGTTTTTACTGTCAATAATTATATGGTTTGAGGTATTGTCTGCGATTAATATGGTTAGCAAGCTTTTGCGATCAAATAATATGGTTATTGATGTTGCTATGGAAAAAATTAAGGAGTTGATTTCATACTTTGAAGGATATAGAGATACTGGATTTTATATTGCCTTGAATAATGCTAAAGAAATTGCTAATGAAATGAATATTGATCCAGTATTTCCTCAAAGGCGTGTTATTCGAAGAAAAAAACAATTCGATGAGAATTACAATACCCCTTCAGTTGAGCTATCAGGGGAAGAATCTTTTAGAGTAAATTTTTTTCTTATCCTTTTTGACCAAGCTATTGTTTCTCTTAATAAAAGATTTGAGCAATATCAAGAATATGAAAGTATATTTGGTTTCATGTTTACTTCTGAAAAGTTAGAATCATTAGATGATTTATCTTTGAAGTCAAGTTGTAGTCATATTGAGCAAGCATTAACACATAATGAGCAATCTGATGTTGATGGACATGAACTATATGTGGAGTTAAAATTATTAAGAGATATCTTGCCTGCAAAAAAAATGGGAGCTATTGATATATTAAAATTTTTGAAAGGCGTAGATTGTTTTCCTAATACAATGATTGCATATAGGATCTTATTGACTATTCCTGTAACAGTTGCTTCTGCAGAAAGAAGTTTCTCAAAGTTGAAGTTGTTGAAATCTTATTTGCGGTCTACCATGTTACAAGAACGACTTAATGGATTGGCATTAATCGCAATTGAAAATGATCTTTTGGAGAAGGTGGAATATAAAGACATGGTTGATGAATTTGCTTCAAAAAATGCTAGAAGATCGGCTCTATTTAAATAATTTAAAGTTTTGATAATTGAGATTGTATTAGGATATTAAGCATATAATTTATCATTTAAATAAAGTAGTTTGAGTATGTGTTTCGTTTAAGCATAATATTTTTTTTTATTAGGGCCCAATTTTAAATTTTAGAACAGGGCCCCCAAAATGATTAAGACGGCCCTGGGACAACAACTTTGAAGGAAACAATGGAAACCATTTAAGGTTTTGAGGGCGCACAAGTAAAGCCTACTACAGCGTATATATATATTTGGCAAAGCATGCTGGAGGGACCAAGTATGTAGGGCATACTTTAAGAGATCATCTCAACTATGTAAACAGATTGAGAATGAAAGAAATTGAGGGTGAGGATGCTCAAACCGTGATCAAACCATTGATTATGATGGCACAAAAAGACAATGATTTCTTTTGGAGTATAAAATTTGATGCTGATGCCAGCTTGTGGCAGTGTTTTGGTGCGATTTTTAATGAAAGAAGATTTAAAAATCTATGGAGATGTTGTCATTTTTGATACAACATCACTAGTGGAAAAAAGCACATTGACTGCGGTTTTTTGGGGGTAAAGGCTGCGGTTTTGACTCGTAGTCTTTGTAGTAGCAGCAAATGAGAATAACTTTTTGGCTGCGGTCATAAAAACCGCAGCCAATACCCCATTTTTAGAACAAAAAAAAGCCATCAAAGGCTGCGGTTTTAGGTATGTCTGCAGCCTTTGATGACTTTTTTTTTATTTTTTTTTAATTTTGTTTAATGCAAGTTAATTAAACAAACAAAGAACATTAACCTTAAAAAACGAAATTATTCCGATGATACCAAACACAAGCGAAATTTCAAACAACAAAAACGAAACAACAAACAAAAAATCGATGATACCAAACAATTTTCGTGTACATATTAAAAAAAAAAAAAATCAAACAACAATTTACAATTAACAAATTAAGAACACTAAAAATTTTGAACACTAAACATTTACAATCAAGAACACTAAAAATTTCAAGATCTGAAATTAAGAACACTAAAAATCAAGATCTGAAATTAAGAACACTAAAAATTTCAAGATCTGAAATTAACATTTGAAATTTCAAACACTAAAAATCAAAAATTTCATATCTTTCTCTTGATTCAATGGTACCTTCGAAATTGCTGCATTACAATAACCTTTGAAATTTCAAAGGCGATTGAGAATTTCACCTACCATTAAATCTTCGAAATTTCAGGAACAATTTTGGGCTGGCCTTCGAAATTTAACCTTTGAAATTTAACCTTCAAAATTGAGAAAATGAGGCGGTGAGAGAGGGAAAGAAGAAGAGAGTATCAGAAGAAGAATAGGTTTGGAGTTTTTTTAAGAAGAAGAAGTAGAAGAAGAAGAAGAAGAAGAGCACTATTAGATTAATTAGGGGAAAGAAGAAGAGCACTAAGGGTTTTTTTAAGAATGAAGAAGAAGAGCACTATTAGGAAGTATGCGGGATGCGACGCTATGAAATTATAGGAATGAAGAGCACTAATTAGGTTGTTTGCATTTTGGGCTGGGCCTCACTTTAGAATAGGCTGCGGACATATAGAAAAACCGCAGCCTATTCTAATTTTTTTTTAAATCTTACATATTGGCTGTGTATACACTAAAATCGCAACCAATAAGCCGCAGCCAATAAGCTTTTTTCCACTAGTGCATATTGTACAAACAAATACAACTTGATTTGTACACAACTAGTTGGAATAAAAAACCATCGGAACACTATAATGTTTGCATGCGCATTCATAGCAGATGAGAAAGTTGAATCATTTGTTTGGGTTTTTGAGAAATTCAAAGAAACAATGGAAGGAAAAAAAATCTAGTAATCAATTGTCACAGACCAAGTAGCAATTGCAAGAGCAGATAACAGGTACTTGTACATATAATAATGGTCTTAAAATATTCAATTTAGTTGTTATGAATTTCTGTTTCCTTTTTAAAACTTATAGTTTAATATCTGATCTTAGGTCTATCCTTTCTCAAGGCATAGACTATGCTTATGGCACATATTGAAGAATGCAGTTTAACACTATATGGAACATTGAAGTCAGATACAAACTTCAAAAATGTATTTAACAAATGCTTAATAGGTTGTAGCAATCAAATTGAATTCCTAGGATGTTGGGGAAACATGGTGGATAAGTTCAAACTCAAAAGGAATCAAGCTTACTACAAATGGTTTGAACGATTGTACAACATAAGAGACAAATGGTACACTACATGAAGTAAAGACTTCTTTTTGGCTAAGGTATTATCTTCGAAACGAAGTGAATCCAAAAAACAATGCAATTGGGTTTTAAGCAATAAAATGCATAAGCCTATAAATTCTTCAAAATATTCCAAAAAACTATAGAAACATGGAGAGAAAGGGAGATAGCTTTAGAATTCTATTGTATAACAACAACAACTCCAACGTCTGCATTTAGCCTTACTGGTTTATTACGACATGCGTCAGAGGTGTACACAACAACATTGGTCAGAGACTTTGAACATGAATTCAAGATAGCTATCTCATCTTCGATTGAACAGGTTGTCGACATGGGAGATAAAAAAGTAAATAGGTATATATTAATAAAATGTACGATTGTTAACTTATTTAATTCTCCTTTTATAATATTCAATTTTATGATTACCACTTATCTGTCAACACTTAAACTTTATTTGTATAAAATGTATCAGTTTCATTATTACTATCTTCAATTTTGATCTTAGCAGAGTTTGGTTTAAGGACCATATTGATATCAACATGCATGGAGTTTAATACATGAAATACAATGATACTATACATGTTGACTGTACTTGTAAGAACTTGAATCGAATGGATGGTTATGTTGTCATTGTTTACGGGTTCTACACTTGCATTTTGTGCGACAAATACCATCCATATACATTCTACCAAGATGGACAAAGAATGCAAAGAAGGATATATGGGATACACTTTATGGTAATCAATGCCCACCTACAGGCTTTGAAACCCCTTATAATTTCTACAATTACATGAAGACAAAGCATGGGGCGTAAGTTTTACAATCTTGTCTTAACGTCACAAAGCAATAAAGAAGCAAGAAAGGCAGTAGAGGCACTATAGAATGAAAACAATTTATGAGGTGGGTAAAATAATTGAGAAGGCTAGTAATGAAATTGAAGTCACAACCAAAACAGAGGAAGCATGAACAACATTACAATTAATGCAAGTAAGAGATCCAGAATGATCGGTCACAAGGGGGAGAAAGAAGAAATTGTAGGGACATTTTTGAAACATCGCAGAAGAAGGGATCTAAGAATTCAAAACAAAAAGATTCAGCATAAAAAACAAGAAACAAACATATAATTTGATACATTTTACACTAGTGGAAAAAACCGCAAGGGCTGCGGTTTTTTAGCCCTTATGGGCTGCGGTTTTTGACCCCAGCCATTATTGTAGCAGTAAATAATATTAGATAAGGGCTGCGGTCAAAATACGCAGCCCAAAAAAGACTAAAGGGCTGCGGACAGGTCAAAAAACCGCAGCCCTTTAGCCTATTTTCAAAATAAAATTTTTTTTTTTTTCTTTTCGTTTAATTTCATTCCAAAGACCAGTTTTTTTTTGGATCTGAAAATGAACATTCAAACGATCTTACAGATCGAACATCAAAGAACAAGATCAAAGAACAAGAACATCAACTTTATAGATCGAACATAAAAACCGAAAATCAAAATAGATTGAACATCAAAGAACAAAATAGATCTACAAACTCAGATCTTACAGAACATAAAAAAAAACCCAGATCGAAATCAAAGAACAAGAACATGAACTTTATAGATCTTACAGATCTTATAGAACAAAATAGATCAAACCAAACTTACAAATAAAAAAAATGAAATAAAAAAAACGAAATAAAAAAAACGAAAATCTTCCAATAACAAATTCCTAGATCTTACAAAACCTAGATCTTCAAGATATATATCTTCAAAATCTTCAAGCTAAGGACGCCAAGATCTTCGAAATTCTCGCCAAATTCTCGCCGGTTTTGAAAAATCAAAAACGTGTAGTTTGATGAAAGTGAAGGTGAAAATGGTAAAAAACCAAAAAACTTACAAAAATTCAAGATCTACAAACTCAAAAACTTCAAGATCTACCAAAATCTTCGCCATTGATGAAGGTTTGTAAGGGTTTCGAAGTTTAGAATTTTTGAAATGTTAAAGGTTTGAAGGAGGAACTCTTTGTTGTGAAAGAGGAATTTTTGAAGGTTAGAATTTTTGTAAGGTGTGAAGTTTAGAATTTTTGAAGTTTTGAAAGTGAAGGAGGAATTTTTGTAAGGTTTCAAAGTGAAGGATTACAGCAGATTTTATTTTGAAGGGTTTTGAAGGTTTGAAGGGTTAGGTTTTGTGAAGGGTTTTGTTAGGGATATACTTCATGCGCCGCTTTGAAGTGAAGGGTTTCAAAGTAAATGTTAGGGTTTTAATTCATGCGTCGTTTCTATTTCCAAAAAAAAAAAAAAAAATTCATGGGCTTAGGGCTGCGGACAACAATAAAACCGCAGCCCATTATATTATTTTTTTTTATTTGCTGCGGACAATTTTAAAAACCGCAGCCCATTTTATTTCTTTTTTTTAAATTTATATTTTGGCTGCATATAAAATAAAACCGAAGCCAATGTCTCGCAGCCAATGTCGTTTTTTCCACTAGTGTTATGCTTCGTGAAACATATATAATTTGTATATCATATTCTAGTAACAAATACTTACAATAAATAATTCATTAATATGTTATCGTTTTACACTTACACATATCAATTGTTCTCTAAACTGCCTCAAATATCATAACAATAGTATCATAAACAAAACATGCACAATTTATCATTAACAACCATAAATTATTGCTTAATGTATTACAATTTACATCACAAATAACATACCTTCTTAATATGACTAGAAGGTTATAACTGTTTAAGAAGGCAAATTATCATATCAATTGAATATTATAAGAAGACAATTGATATGATATGAAACTGTTTAACATTAAACAACAACAATATTTAGTTAAAAACCAACAATTTCAAAACTAAAACCTTCATATTATCAACATCAATGTTTACTAACATCCATGTTTACTAACAAACATCAATTTCAATACTAAAAACGGTAGGATATTCAATATAGCTAACGTTAAAGGCAAAAATAAATTGTTTCTATAGAACGATAAAGTTCCATCAAAGTTGAATCAAACTACTCCACCAATCTAATAAAACAAATCATTTAATGTTTCTTCTTTGTAAACTTCTTCACTGGAACCAACTTGTTCTTGCTGGTTCTCTTTGTTCCCTCATCCTCGTCCTGCTTCTTCTTAAGCTCATGAAGACGCTTCAAATCTTCCTCCTCCTGCTTTTTTTTGTATATAAGTCTCAACTGCCTTTCAGCTATGATGAGTGGGAACTTGACTTCTTTTTCTTTGTTGAACGTATCAAGATTCTTCGAAACTTAATCCCTATTCTTATTCACATCGCATAAGACTAATCTACTACAAATCTATCCTCTATACTTTAGCCTATCTTAGTATGAGTGAAGAGGGCCAAAGTTGTTATCTCCCATGATTTTTTCATAGAAAAGGCAGCATAAACACGAGATTCATTATCTTCATTGACAGTCCTTCCTCCTGTCAGCACAAGAACTTCATCAGCACAAGTGTGCTCAAATGAATCAAGGAAATATGAAAAACATCCCACAATGAGCTTATGCAAAGTTGCTGCTTCCTTGTAGTCCTTCCTCCTCTTTATATTGTCCGAATGATGAACAATCTTGCGTTTTGTATCAATAACAAACACCACATGGTGTTCTTGTTTTTCAAGAGTCACAGGAATGAAAAATTATAAATAGCAAAATAATAATACAATCATCAGTACTATATTTAAATAAATCAATTCCATGAGAAACTTATTCAATTAAGAGAAAGTATCAAAAAGCCAATGTAAACATACCATGTTTTTGCTCTTAATTTCAACATTTGCATTCATCAATTCACATGGTGCTCCCACGCATCAATAATCTCCACCTTCAATTCATTCGCTTTCTCATCATTCTTCTCATTCGTTAACAACCCCAAAGGACGCTATTAAATTAAAAACAAAAAAAAACCATATTATAAGAATAAATACTATGAAAAATAATCATAATCAAAGCTACTATGATGGCGTGAAACACTTAAACAGTGATGGGCTGTCAATAAAAATCCAAACCATTCTTTATTGGGCAAAGCTAATTTCTGATTTCTCTCAATCAAATTAATGTAAACTGCCAGCAATCAAGAACAACCGATAAAATCTTTGCATTGTTCTTCAAAGCAAATGCTTCAGCACGTGAAACAACATAAAATTCACAAAACGCAAAAATATACTCATTGAGAAAAAAAAACAAAGAGAAAGGAAATATTAAAACAAAAAAATGTAAGTAAAACAAGAAAAAGCAAAAATTAGTAAAGTATGGTTTAGAGAGCTCACAAGTTATCCATTGTTTCCTTTAGGAAACGGTAATCAATAACCTCCTACTCCAACACACGCAAATCTTAAAAATTTCCTTATTGGGAATCATGAACTGGGACACATACGGGATATCAACACCGCATGGCCCCATCTAAATGGAACAATACCCATTCAAAGCCGATGGAATTAAAATTACATCAGCCTCCTCTTGGGTATGGACAGGAGTTTAGAGAGCATTACCATCCATATTTTTTGAACAATTTGTTTTTTGTATCAAGTCTTCAACCAAAGCATCAACAGACGATAGCCAATCACTGTCTTGAAAAATTTGTTGGGTGATAGAGACTACCCCCTTATCTTCAAACTTGTTTTTAGTGGCCTCACCCAACCTTTCCATATAGGTGTGCACCATTACATCTATATCTCTTTTGAGAAGCAAACAAGCCTCTTGAACAAACTATTAAAATGGCACACAAATACATCAAATGATTAATATATTCACACAAGAAAATAGAACAATTACTATGTTATATGAAAGAATTAAGGTATTAAAACGTACAATTTACATAAGAGCTGATACAGTCAATTCAACAACAATATAAATTGTTGATATAACACCATCTCTTATCATTTAAAAACCCGCAATTAATAAATTAACCAACATAGTTGTGAAAAATGTAAAATTAAATTTTAATAAATGAATTTCAACTTTGATTATAACCCAACCAGTTGTATGCTTAAATTAGTAAATTGTATAAACAAGTAAAAAATATAAACAAATTAAAAAGATAAATAAACTCACATCTTCGGCAATAGCTTTGATGTCAGAATCCTTCTTGACACCAACAGGAATCTTGAACTTCAACAAATCGTTCAAATTATCCTTCACACACGCCTCATTGGCATCCACTTCCTCACTTCACCGCCAACCTCACAATCACCTTCCTCACCAATATCATGAACACTGTACAATTTTACTCCAACAGCTAATTCATTGTTTACGTCACAAATTGAAAAACCATCAACCAGCACTCTACCATTGCCAAACCCAGCTTCTCTTTCCTCATGAAACCTCACTATTAACATATGTTCAGATTGGTTCTTAATCAATGGTAGTGACTTTGGAAACTTTTGCCCTTTAAAGCCTACACGGTAACAATAAGCAACAAGAAGAACAATAGCACAACCATTCACCGTGGAATGTGTTGATCCGGGTTTAAAAATGCGCGCAATGGATGGAGCAAGAACTGATAAAGTGTAATGACACCAGTTAAATGATGGAATTGAACTTGCAACCTTCACAATCGGAAGTAAATTGTACCTAATCTTGTGCTCCAACAGTGGAGCCAAGATTGTTGACCCGGCATACAAAACAAACAATAGTTTAAACACTTCACCACCATCTGGATAGTCTTTAAACGTATCCAGAATCATGTATGTCTTCAGCTCATCATCATCCCCGACACCGAGAAATTTCCTCCACATCATGACTAGATCCTTGTTATTAAACGAGGTTTGTATTATATTACGTAGGTTGATAGGCAACCCAAAGATATCATGTACATCAGCAGCAGTGAGATAATACTCCCTCTCATATCTACCATTCGTATCCGTTGATCCAATAATACGGATCAAAATTGGAAACTAAATATGCTAGAATCCCCGGTTGATATTTTGAAATTTTAATGTCAAGCATCCCTCCAAACCCTACCTTTCTAATGGAATCAATTTGAGCTTTTGTTAGAGTAACTTTAATTCCATCCAACTCCAAGAAGTACCAAATATTACAATTAGTTTTGATTTCTTTTTCAACGCTGAGCATAAAAAAGTCCACATAATATGCCTTTAAGTTTATAAATTTTGATCTTATCAGTATTATTTTATATATTAAAAGCATAAATATCAGAAAGTAAAAAAATAGTTCAAAAATTCAATATAAAAAATACAAAACTTAACAGTATCAATTATTACCAAACATGCATTAATTATGACCTTATCTTGCTAATGTTGTAATGTTAACTATATGAATTATAAACAAAATAATTGAACTACATAACAACATACAATTCAATACTTATCACTGTCAATTATTACCAAACAAGCATCCATTATGACCTTATTTTGTTTCTCTTATGATGTTAACTATATCAATTATAAACAAAATAAAGAAAATACATAACCACATACAATTCAATACTTATCACTATCAATTATATTACATACCACATCAATTTAAAACATGTATGTTCTAATCTTATAAAATTCAATTTTAGATTTATAACATACATATTTCATACTAAAACTAAAAATTATGAAGAGAGAACATACGATCAATCATTACCAAACATGCATCAATTGTGACCTTATCTTACTAATGTTATGATATTAACAATATCAATTATAAACAAAATAATTGAACTACATAATAACATACAATTCAATACTTATCAATTATATAACATACCACATCAATTTAAAACATGTAAGTTCTACTCTTATAAAAATCAGTTTTAGACCTACAACATACATATTTCATACTAAACTTGAATTATGAAGAGAGAACATACGGTCCTTTGGGTGTACAAATAACAACAACTTGTTCTTTCAATTTGTTGAGTCAAGACCCAATTCCCGTTACTTTGGTGATGGCTTCGATCACTTGGTTGCCCATGCTCTTGCTTGCACATATGAGGATGAGGTCGTATGTGCAAAAGAGTATGGAATGATTTGCTTTAGGTCACCTGATGAAGTGAGTGTTGGGGATGATTTGAGGTGTCCCAAGGAAGCAAAGACAAGAGGTTCAAATGGGTGTGAAGGCTGCTCGACTGACCGAGCATGGCTGGCTCGATCGAGCCTTAAGGCAGCAAAGAGTCAGTAGGTTCAGGACCCCCGCTCGACCAGGCGAGCGCCTATGGCTCGACCGAGCGGAGTGCAACAACGGTTACACTACAAATTATGTTTTGGTGCGGTTCTTACTTAGGCTCCAAGCACATTTGTACTCTGATATTCTAGAATGTCTTAGGGCTATATAAGAGTCTCTAAACATTATTAGAATGTGTGGGAGGCATACATAAGATAGAAAAACTAGGGTTAGCAACCAAGAGAGTCTTTCTTTCTTATTTATGTATTTTGAGAGAGTTTGAAGTAAAGCTTCAAACTTTGCTTTAAGAGGGTGTTCTTAAAGCTTGGAGTTGAGTCATTAATGTATTGTGGTTTATATTAATGATAAGATACTCAGTTTAAGGGGGAGGTATCCTTAGATACCTCATACATCTTGTGTTGTGGGTTCTCCATTGTTGTGCTCTGTTTTTCTTTGTTGTTCTTTGCATTCTTTTTGTTCTTTTTCTTCACTAAAGTCTTAGCCCATTCACAACACAATCTATTTTTAGATTGTTTCTCCTTTACAACAACCACTTTTTTTGAAGAATTCTCGTTGTTCTTAGACTTATTAGATATCGACTTTTTCGAAACTTCTTTCCCCTTGAACACGAAAGTCACATGCAAAACCTCTTTATCTTTTCTATTAGACTTAAACACGCGCTATAACAACTATGATTTCAGTATTTTGAGTTTAACAAAAGCCACTCATATCAAATAGTTGCTATATTTATTAATCATAAATAAGTAGTAGAATATATCAATCAATACATTAATACTCATTACTCAATAGTCACAATTTATAATTTTTTGAAAATAACGAAGGGCATCTTATATAGTACTTTTTATATACAATTAAAATTAAAAAATATGTTATACGTTTTTTGTATTTGGCACTAATTGATTATTTTAGACCAAGAATTAATGCAAAGATGCCAACTTGCGTTGGAAAACCAATTTTCGGCTTTAGCCTTTAATATCACTACTATACTAGTACATTTCACTCTCAACTCTCAACTCTCAAATAAGAGTGCGAGAGCAAAATAGTATGATTATCTTGATGATAAATGGGTAATGATATAAATACCTTTGCAATTGTACTATCAGAAGCTAAAAATGGAAATATGTTGTACAAACAAAGTTAATAATGGGGAAAATAATCTATAATAATTCAATTTTTTTGTGATTTTCCTATAACAATTCTACATATTCGTAAATCATGAATAATCTCAACTTTAGGGGGATTTGCCAAGGGGTAATTAGATCCCTACTATAGTAGCTAATTCACCAAAAAATAAAACTGAAAGTTAATATAAAAGTAAAGAAAAATTTTAAAAATTTATCTAAAAAATTCTTGTTTCGGTAATGAAACAAGAAAGTGGAAGAGACAATTAAAATTACCTGAATGTGAAGTGTTAATGAAGTCAACAACACAACGCGTTAGCCTTACCTGGGGTGATCTCCCGGAAAACCCTCTGACGCTCAAGGCATATTCAAAAATGGAAATCAATAATGATACTATATATAAAGAATGTAAAATTCAAGTTTGTTAAGTAAATTCAGATTAAGAAAGTAACTTTTATGTGGATCGGTTGGAGTAACGATATAATATGGAAAGCATAGAGAGTAAAATGAATTCTATCACTACAAAAAAACACGGAGTTTTTCGACGGAAAAACTATTGAGTAATTGGAGTCACAAATTTTCGAAAAAATTGGAGTCACGAATTTTCGACGCTTTTTTTCGACGCTTATTTCGGTGGATGTTATATAAGTTTTTCGACGCTTCTTACCGTGGGGAAAAAGATTTCGCACCTTAAATCCATACTTCAATTTCAAGTTCTTAGACGCTTTGAAGGGTCGAAAATGCTGAATATTTTCGACGCTTTGAAGCGTCGAAAACGCTGAATATTTTCGACACTTTTTTGAAGCGTGGAAATGCTGAATTTTTTTAGACGCTTTTTCTTATGGATGGTGCTTAATATTTTAGACGCTTTTATACGTCTAAATGAAAATGAACCCTTTAAAGCCCTTGATATCTTGATATATACTTTAAAACAATGCTCATAAAATATACAAAGTTGCTTAGAAATTAAGGTTTCCTTTGCCCAATAAACAAACATTGCCAAAATAATTTGTATTGATAGACCGAAAATCACAATTACATTGTATATAATTACATAAATGTTTAAAGTAACAAAAATACAGAATTTCATTGGCAAGCAAAAATTACATCTCAACAGATAACTTCACATCAATTGTATTAACAAATATCAACAAAAATATAGAATTTCATATATAAGAGGTTTTTATAGTGGCTAATGAGAGATTATGGGATAGCTTTTTAAGGAGATCATGGGTGACATGGAGGACAGTGGTGAAGAGTGGGATAAAGGAGTTACTTGATGAGCAAGCAAAGACAAAAAAGCCATATAACCCCCTTGACTATGAGTCAAGATAAACGAGAAATCAAGGTCAATGGGAAATGAAAAGATCACGGGATGATTAGGTAATTTCACAATAATAATTAAATAAATAAATAAATAAAATATTACCATCACTGTAACGGTCCGGCTCGAGTGACCCGGATAACCATATAAAAATATGACTCTGGTTCACAACTAGACACTTAGTGGGAATAATCTCATCCAAGATTGTCAACGTTCCATCGATAAAGGAATATAACTAAGCGGAAAATAAAACATACAGTAGCGACAAGACTATAAGAGTTCCATATTACAACTTGAGATCCCAACGACCTCTACGACACATTTAAACAACATAACGAAACGACAAAATAAACTAGATTAAGTTCCATTACATAGATGTAAATTATTTTCTAGTTATAGTTCTTATTACATAAAACGCGGTCTTGGATGATGTGCTCCTAACTGGAAACCTCACTCCAGTCCCCACCTGCAATCAACCTGCTAGTCGTCGATCGACAACAAATAGCAAGTTCCAAAGAACAATCCAATACACGTCAGAGACAACATACATATAATCAACAAGTGGAATACAAGCAATGTGTTCACCCTAGCATGCAAAGGCTCTAATACATTTATTCAAAAATCCCCAACTTGAAACGTTGCCCGTCCTGTTCGGGTCGTCCAAGTAATAATCCAATCCATTTGGAAGATTACACTTGGGAGAGCTAATCCCAAGGCAACCACCGACCTAAGACGTTGCCCGTCCTGTTCGGGTCATCATAGGTTAAAGTATGCATACCCCCATGGTGACCATAATGATCCAAAACTGCCATGGGAACAAAAATTATATAATCCATTCCAAAATATTAACCCCTTGGGATAACCAACACATCAATCCTCAATTTCCAAGTTAAACTTCTTTCAAATTATTTGAGATGTCTAATCCTTATGTGAGTCACAATGCCATAATCAAGAAACAACATTACTTGCACAACCACATAAATAGTATGGTCTAAGCGTGTACCTTTAAGCACGGCAAACAATGATATTCAAGCGTTACAGCAATTTCACCCTCTTATGAATCGAGGTCCTAAACAACACACACAAAACGAACACGTATTAGAATGTGTTTACACTTCTAACTCATTCTATACCACTATGATATCAATAAGACTTGGTAACTTTAATTAATTTCATCAAATTCCTAATAGTTTAAAATTCCACATTTGACCAGAAACTTAAACTGCCAATTTGGACAGATTAGAAAATTCAAATGAAAAATCCGACTTCACCACTGCGTCCGGAACGCATCAATTACCTTGGAAACCAATTTTCATAATTTCTAAAATTCATTTATTATTTTTAATTATTTTAAGGACTTTTAACATATCGGTTAAATAAAACGACAACGAAACACATCCCACATAATAAAAATGAGGTGCCACTTTTGAGGCAGCTATTGTTGTCCGGAAAGTTCGTGCCAGTTAATTATTATTTCACGTATTTATTATTTTTATTACAAAACTCCACTTTACAATTTATGGCCAAGAAAACTAATAAAAACCGAATCCACAAACAACATGATTTATCATATACATATTATAATCCAGGAACTTCTATGCCACGTGTCACCCTATGAAAAATCTTCTTTTTTTCTTTTTTTTTTTTGAAGTAATAAAAGTCATTCTTAAAGCATAGTAATTAATTTTTCTACTTTATTACTACAATACTACACTTTTACTTCATATTCCAACTCCCTACATCCCAACCCTTTATAATAATAATAATAATAATAATAATAATAATAATAATAATAATAATAATAATAATAATAATAATAATAATAATAATAATAGTGGGTCCTATGTTTATCATACTGTAATGGTGCTGCTGATTTGATGCTTATCATACTGTAATGGTGCTGCTGCTTCAACATTGTTAGTTGCACTTAGTGGGTCCTATGTTTTTCTTGTATTTGTGTCCTTCTGTTTTTGGTCACTTTGGCCCCTTTGGTTGTAATGTCCTTTTGTACCTACGATAGAACTTTATTTTGGCTTGGTCCCGTTGGACCCTTTTGGTAGATAAGTAGGTAGCTTTTCGCTTGTTAAACCGCCGCCTGTGGCGAGTTTCTTTTTGAGATACCCCAGGTTCATCCGTGCACATGAAGAGTGAGGTAGAGAAACCCTTCCTAGAAGGTGGGCTCTTCTTTCACACTGATGCAATGGTAGGGTGACCCTCGGTTATCTGGGTTTTGTTACCCCATTGTAAATGTTTTGTTTAGTGTTAATAGAAAATCGCTTGACAAAAAAATAATAATAATAATAATAATAATAATAATAATAAATTTATAATAAATAAATGATTTTAACATAATAATAGAAGTATTATCAAAGCTTCTATATTTATTACAATACTACATTTTTATTTCATATTCCAACTCCCTTCATCTCGGCCCTTTACAATAATAGTAATAATAATAAATTTATAATAATTAAATAATGTAAAACGACACACAAATTAAAGATAACAATAATAATAATATGTTTTTTTTGAAGTAATGAAAGTCATTCTTAAAGTATAGTAATTAATTTTTCTACTTTATTACTACAATACTACATTTTTACTTCAATTGGTTTTTTTTTTTGTATGACCCTTGATTGGATTTTGGGATGTAGTGGTGTCTCAAAACAGCAAGCTGCTGTTTGTTTTGCTTTTGGATAGTTCCAAATTGAAAAGCTGTTGTGTTGGGAAGTAGCTGGTAAAGCACAGTCCTTTGCTGGTTTGAAGCCTCAGTGCACGGCTGAACAGTGTGAATTTTAATTATTCGATACTCTTAAAGCTGGTTCATGTGGCTATGTATGTACTGTGGCTTTGGTATATAGCTGCAGATATAGTGTTATACCTGTTTTGGGTAGTGTGAACTGGGAGCAAGGCTGGGAGGGCGAGGCTACCCCCCTTTCCCTCTGATTTAGGTGCCAAGTTCTAAATCTACCTAAGGATGGCTGGCAGTAATTGTGGCTTTGTTTTGCTGTTGTAACTATGAAGTACTGCAATATTAGTGTGATTGTGCCTGTTGGACTCCCCTATAGTGTTCAATTGGAATGTTGTTCCTAATGAGCAGCATTGAGTAGTGATATATACTGCTCGATGTGCTGCTGTGATTTGATTGCTACACTTACTGTGTACTGCTTGATGTGCTGCTGTGGATGTTGAGATTTGTCCTTGCAAGTATTGGTGGTGGTCGACATGACTCCCTAGGAGCAGTGGACTACGCAACAAGAGACTTGCAGTACAGATCATGTGAAATGCTGGCACGTCAACTCTTTGTGGTGGTGTCGCAGTTGCTGTCACGTCCAAAGGGAAGCAGTGCGTATGAACTTAGCTGCTGTTTTGTTCTGTTTTTTTGCCCAAGTTTGTCTGAATTTGATGAGATGGAGGCCTGCTATGGTAATCAAGCTGACGTATGTCTTTCTCCATGATGGGTGTTTTGTGAACATTAAATGTATTAGATTTAAGTTTCTGCACAGCATAGTCTGGAATGTATCATCAATGTAAATCATTAGTGGGATATATCATCTCTGTATAGACTAGGAGCATTGTTCTCTTTTTGGAGTTGTCTTTCCCAGCCTAGCGAATGACAAGGGGCCTGTCCCTTAGAAGCTTAGGTTTGGTTAGTCTACTCAGTCTCTTGGACCTTTGTAAGCTTCGGCTATCTTTTTCTCTGGCATTTTATAATACTTACTTTGCCAAAAAATAAAATTTATAATAAATAAATAATTTGAAAGGATACACAAATTAAAGTTAACAATAATAATAATAGAAGTACTATCAAAGTTTCTATATTTATTTCAAGATAGTTATAGTGTCATTCATCAAAGCTGTCACTGGGAAAAATTTATACAGTTGTACGTTTTAAGCTTTATGAAAACAACGGAGACTATAAAGCAACATTCCACAAAAAACGAATAGTTTTTACAAGATTTACTAATGTCAAAATTTGTGACGATGTGGAGATTGGACCATATGTGATGAAATTTGTCTCATTTTCTGATCTTCTATCACAAACTTATGATATGTCTTATTTATGCAGTATTTACTCTATCTCTTTATTTTTATAGTTTAATAAGCTATATATTAAATTTGTAATTTTGATACAAATATTATTAAATTTTAACATATAATCTAATGAATATGTTTTAATTAAAATGATAGATGTTATTGGACAAGTAGTGTTGTTTAGTGATGTCCATATGGCTCCACTTATAAAATGCATAGATTTGAAGTTGTATGATACAGAGTATGCGTATAATTATATTTTTTAGCATTTTTTTAGACAGTTTAAGATAAATATTATTCATAAAAAGTTTTGTAACAAGGATAATAGGATTTCATGCAAACTTTGGGATAAATATGTCGAAAAAATATTTGAATATATTTCACAACAAAATACCAATGAGTTTGTTTTTATTGTTCTTAGCTTTGTAAAGGCGAAAAACATTCATCAACAAATAAAAAATACTACCAATAAGCTTTCATGTAATATAAAAAATTTACATAACCTGTGCATAGCACGGGTAAATACCTAGTATTTCTTATCACACAATCACTTAACATTTCCACCCACATACAATATTATCTCACACATAAATTCATCCATCATCAAAACACAAAACCATTAACTAAAACATCCTCATACACAAGACCACTCAACACACTTTAAAAAAAATTAATAAATTAAAATAATGGAATTAAATACTTGATCTTCTCACAAATTGAATTTTGTAGAGAATCATAAACCAAAATACCCCTCTGAATCTAATTATACATATAAAAAAATTCAATCCCTTAAACAAATCAAATTTTGTTAGGTTGCGTTTGGAATTGTAGATTTCAATTATGAATTCATTAAATAAGAATTTGAGAATCACAAGGTTAGGGAAGTGATTCTCAAATACTTATCTTTAACAATTTTTTAAAACATTGGTGGATTTGACTCAAATCCAAATTTGACAAACTTTTACTTGTCAAACACAAAATTTGAGTCAAATCCACATTTTCAAATGAAATCAACATTCCCAAACATAGCATTAAGGAATTTATAAAATCATGAATACTTATTTCATTTAATCCACACCTTTAAATTTCTTCTAGCAAATTGAAATTTTGCTAGGGAAATTTAGATCATGAAACAAATTTAAATATTAAAAATAGGTTTTATTCTTATATCAAATTTGAATTTTGTTGAAGAATATAAATCAATGAAAGACCTTACAAAATTTTGTCTTAACCCTTTTAACAAATCAATCTTGTTAAAGGATTATATAAATAAAACTTACATAAAAATACTCAATCCTCCTAGAAGTCATAGGATATCATCATATATTAAATATAAAATATTATTTTCTTTAAAAGTAAAAATCTAATATTAACAATTGAACTTTACTTACCTTGCATTAGAGATTGGATGAACACAAAGTTTTTTTTTTTTTTTTGGTGTATGGGAGCCGAAAATCAAGAGAAAAAGAAAAAGAGAGAATTTTTTTTTGTGAGGAAAAGGAAATGAAGAAAGGACCACAATTAGAGGTGTTCAATGGGGCGGGTCGACCCAACGGGTCAAGGGTCGGGTCACATTTTACCGGGTCATTAGCGGGTCGGGTCAATAATGGGGCGGGTCATTAACGGACCTTGGTTTAAAGGGTCGGGTTGGGTCGGATAATTATAAGTATTAATTACGGAAAAAATTTACCAATTTTTTTAAATTTTTTTAAATGATATTATTATATACATAAGTGGATCAACTCAACGGGCCATAAAGTTTAATAAAAAAAGCTATTATATGAACCTTTTAAAAAAGGGTCAAAGTGGGTCGAATTTAAATGGGCTTGACCCGCCCCAGCCCGTTTATCATTTGACATGACCCGCCCCGCCCCGCCCCATTTAAATTCTGACCCGACCCGCCCCGACCCGGCCCATTGAACACCTCTAACCACAATCTAGCATATTAAAAAAAACAAAACCACAACCCTTAAACTCCCCATAACTCCCTCTTAAGTGTGCAATAAAACACACTTAAGAGGGGAGTTACAAAACTCCTCCATTTCTCTAATAAAAACCGGCCACCCCCCCTTCATTACCATTTTTTATAATTAATTAATTTTGTGATTAGTTACCTTGATTTAATTTTAGCACACATGAAAATTAAGCTAGATTAACTACTAAATGACGATAACCTTGTACGCGTCCCATATTAACTTACTTAAATTTCTTATACCTGATTATTATTAATTAATTTTAATATCAAATATTCAATAAAAAATTACAGGGTGTTACAATAACATTTAGCCCCATGCATGAAGGATGGTGTAAGAGAGGTATCCAGCTAATCAATACAATTTTCTATATGCGGACATAATACTCATCTTGAACCGAGTTAAGCAAGAAGCATCGGTCATGGAAGAGCTCACTCAAATGCTCATGAAGATCAACAGACCCACAATTGGTGGATCTTCTCATGAAATATGAAAATTGGGTTAGATAGCTTCAAATCGAATATTCACACGTCGATTTGATCTAGCGACATTTTCCAAAGTTATGACAAGTTCCCTTATCATAGGCTCACAACAAGTTGACACGACCCAAACACAATTGGATTGGTCCGTGTCGTCAATCTTAAATTTTTCTCAACATTTTTAGCAAAAGAGGCATCAAGAAGGTTCTAGAGTGGTGTAGAGGCTTATAGATTGTTCTAGGGTGTTCATTAAACATCTAGAAAACCCATGAAGGTTCTAGAATGTGGTATAGAGACATATAGTACATTCCTGAAGGTACGAGAGTGTGCTAGAGAATACTAGCACACTCAAGAAGGGTCTTGAAGGTGATAGGTTCTAGTACTATCTTGTACTCCGCTCCGTCCCATTTAATTTTCAGCATTTTCTATTTTAGTCCTTCTCACTTAATTTGCATCGTTTCTATTTTTAGACTATGGCTCACCACTTCTTTTAATTTTATCCCTACATTTTAACTCTTAATTTTAACCACACAATTCATTCTCTCTCTTCATTCATTACTATTATCCATCTTTTTCTTTAAAAAAAAACTTTTCTCATTGATTCAAATTATTCAGGACAAAGGGAGTACATACTAGAGTATTATAGAGTAATGTTGTGTGTTCTAGATTGTTTTGGGTATGTGCAGAACCTTATAGGTCTTTCTACACATGTACATAATATAAGAGTGCATTCTAGAGAATTCTAGGTTATGAACATTCTAAAATTTCCCAAGGTAAGGGGGCTTGCCTATAATTAGGCACTTAGGTTCATTTTTGCATTCAAATTTGAACAAGTTCCAAAAGCTCTAATAAAACATCTAACTCTCTTATAAGAGCATTCTCTTATTAATAAAAGTCTTTTCCGACACAAATACTCTCTTACTAAGTCTATCCTTAGCAAGACTAACCAAACTCATCAGCTTGCACACTTAAACGTTCAAGTTTAAGGATGAGCTAGTGCAATTGTTAGTCATTGACACTATTGCCACACAATTTTCACTAGGCACATAAGCGAGCCGGTGACAAGTGGTATTAAAGCCTCTGCAGCTTCAAAGTCAATTCATACAAGCTATACTAATAACTAGTGAATTAGATTTTGTGTAAAGCCAAAAAGAGGCATGTGTCGCCCAAGAGATTGTCGTTAGGGACATAAGCAAGGCTTTTAGGAAAGGCAGTAAGGGCAGAGACAAGTCCGTCTCTAGGCAACCTATGGTGGAGTTGGAGAAGAGGTTAGCTCGAGTAGCCTTGCAGGTTGCAGAGCACCAAGAGCGATGGGAGGAGCATACTAGCTCCGTACGGGGATAGTCAAGGCTTCTATGGAGCAGTTCAGGGAGGAATTGCTTGGGGCCATAGAAAAGGTGTGCGACGACATGCTTCTAGCTCTTAATGAGGTAGTGGATTGTAACAACAAGGCTAACGAAGGTACCGCTTCCCTCCTAACCACACTCTAAGCGGACATTAAATGCTTAAGCAAAGACCTTACCGTGGTAAAGGCGGAAGCTATGGGGCTTAAAGCACGAGTTGATGCACTACAACTGAATAGCTTATAAATAACACATAATTGCATTAACTACTTATTAATTGTCATCTAAGCTCAACACTACAACTATGAATATGTCATTTCTTAAGTCACAACCATAACCTTAAAAAATTATAGAATAATCACAAAGATCGTACATATAACCATGTAAATTTCATGTGCATCAATCAATATGCATGAACATGTAAAATGCACCTAACCAATTATGCCCGTACTCTTAAAATAGTTTAACTACAAAAGGGATCATTAAAGTAAAAACAAAGAATTTAAAATAGAAGGTCGGGGATTCATGGGTTTTATAAATAGGAACAACAAACCCTAATTTTTCACACATAAATAAACTTAAAAAAAATTTGTGAAAAATTGCCTCAAACTACAGAAAAGAAGTTTGTGTAGCTCAACAACAACCCAAAGTTATATTGAATGTTAAGTTGCAATATAGGTGAAGGAGAGTTCATGGAAGATAAGTTCATGGAAAAGAAGTTCAAGGAGTGAGGAAGCTAAGTTTTTGAAGTTTATGATTAGGGATGGCATGGGTCGAATCTGGGTCGCCTCTAGCTAGACCCAGATCCGAACCTAATTTTTTAATTTGACCCAGATTCGAACCTAGATCCATAGGATCTGAAAAATGTCTATCCGAACTTGGACCATACGTTAGGGTCTAGAGAATCTAGGGTCTTGATTTGGGTCCAAAATAATTTTTTCTGATGTTTTTATAAAGTATATTACACAATTTTCGACCATTCGTATAAAGTTATCTAAACATTTTTTACTAACAAGGATCTTCTAATATCCTTAGGTCTATAAGGTCCAAAAAAGGAAAATTTTAAATACATAAGATTTAAAATTAAAAAAAAAAAATTAGAATAAGAGCAAAATCAAAGTTTTTCCAAAAATAAGCGTCTGTAGGATTTTGAGTAAAATCGCTGTTGCGTGCAGCGATTTCAAGCCCAAATGGGCTCAAGTACAATCGCTCTTGGCCCGAGCGATTTCCATGTAAGCAGGCCAGTCCAGTTGGTTGTATTTAGAAATCGCTGCTCCCATCAGCGATTTCACTGTTCATGTAAATTATTTTTTTTCCTTTTTTTTTCTTGGCTGAAGTAGTAAATCGCTTTGCTGGCCCAACATCTGGCAAAAGCAAATCGCTGAAGCCAGTAGCGACGACTTTGGTTGTCTACAGGTTTTCTCCCTCCTTATTTCCCCCAATTTCCCATTTCAACTTTAAACCCTAATTTTCGAGTATCCTTCATCCTTTTCTCTATTTTTTGAATATCCTTCATCCTCTTCTCTATTTTTCGAATATCCTTCACTTCTTCAAATAAGCCAAATAGTAAAGTAAATGGTAAGGAATTACTAGCTCTACATGAGAAAAAACCCACATTACTAGAAAAACATATAAAACCATAATCATAATGAAAATTGAATAATGAGGAAAAAGATGACAAAATTGAATAATCCACATACCTTTTACCACGAAATGCAATAATAAAGTCTAAAAGAGAGATTAAATACTACAATGGAGAAGAAATGGAAGGAGATTAGAGAAGAGGATGAAGGATATTCGAAAATTAGGGTTTAAAGTTGAAATGGGGAATTGGGGGAAATGAGGAGGAAGACAACCTGTAGACAACCAAAATCGCTGCTGTCTTCAGCGATTTGCTTTTGCCAGATGTTGGGCCAACAAAGCGATTTACTACTTCAGCCAAGAAAAAAAAAGAAATAAAATAATTTACATGAACAGTGAAATCGCTGATGGGAGCAGCGATTTCTAAATACAACCAACTGGATTGGCCTGCTTACATGGAAATCGCTCGGGCCAAGAGCGATTTTACTTGAGCCCATTTGGGCTTGAAATCGCTGCACGCAACAGCGATTTTACTCAAAATCCTACAGTCGCTTATTTTATGAAAAACTTTGATTTTGCTCTTATTCTATTATTTCTTTTGATTTTAAATCTTATGTATTTCAAATTTTCCCAAAAAAATAAAAGCTGAATCTAGACCCTTAAATTTGGATCGGATCGGGTCTAGACCATTAGGATCTAAGACCCACGCCCATCCATATTTATGATGCCTTCATGGAGGATAATGGCATTATAAATTGTGATGACTATAGGATGTTTCATTGGGTTTGACATTCTCATATCTATTTCTTTTCAAATGGTTAGTAATTAGTTGTGATAGACCTCAATTGGTTCTTTCTCTTGTTTGATATTGTTGGCTTTAACGGTAAGATCAAATATTTGGAGTCCATCTTAACTGCTACTATACATGCACTCGATTCCTTTTTATAGTTCTCTTGCTGTTGGATAATCGAGGTATTGGTTTGCCAAATTTGGTTCTATGTTCTCAATTATTCATGATATTACAGTTGAATCTTTTTGGGCTGAATGAATGTATTCTTGGTCATCAGTAGATGGAGGAGGCAGGGGCGGACCCACTAAGAGACAAGGGGGTACAGTTGTACCCCCAGTTTGAAAAAAAAAAATCAGAAAAAAAAAAAAAATTAAGAAAATATTTTTTCACTGCTTTGATATTTGCTAATAGGAGATTTTTTCACTGCTGAAAATATTTTTTTGCTTGTTTTCAAGGCCTGGCGATGGTACTTTTTGATCCGCAAATTCAAAAAGTATCATATAATGTTTGCTTGTTTCCAGGAAAAAGTACTTTCCTTTTGCTTTCTAGTTTCATTCTTAATTTTACTTTCTTGCTACCTTTTCTAATTCCCTGCAATATAACCTTTTCCTCATTGTTCAAAGAGTATTTTCCTTTTGCTTTCAAGTTTCATTTGCATCCTTTGTCTATTGATCTCAATTTAATTATTTACTGCTTCATCTAACTCAACCATTCATTTTTTTCTAATATTAATCCTCCTTTTTATCTTCATCTTGGTTTACTTGTCTTCTTCAACTCCATAATCGGTTTTTTCTTAATCAAAGGTTAGTGTTTATTGTTTTTTTTATAAGTTCTTTTTATGTTCATTATTCATGATACTTATGATGCATATGATTAATTTGTATATGTCTCTTTTTTATTTTTTTGTATGTTTATTTTCGAATTAGGGTTAGTTGTGTATTTTTAGAAATTCGGAATACTTGTGTGTTTTTGATCTCTTTGTCAAAATTTTTTCGGATATATGTAATTTTTGTTTGTTTTTTGATTTTTTTATGTTATTATTATTATATGATACTTTTTGAATTTTATATGATTAATTTGATATTTTGTCAAAATTCTTTTAATAGGATTAATTTGTCAATTTCTTTTTTATGATTAATTTGTACTTCTATATGATATTTTTTATGTTATTTTCGGATTTTATATTTTTATATAAATTACTTTTTATGTTGAACACTGTTATGAATCATGGTGTAGTTTATGTTTAATATTTTCATGCTTATTGATTATTTTATATTACTGTTTAATGTTAATTTTTTTAAAATTTTTTTTATATGTTTTAGTTGAAAATAATATTAGGGTTTAATATAAATATTATAGCTATAGGTATGATGAATAACGATAGTATCGAATGGGCTCGCAACGTAATCTCGAATACTAGTTTCCCCAATCCTAATGTGGAAAACGCAAACACAACTCAAAATCTCCTATTAGCAAAAATCGCCTATTGTTCTGGTAAGTAGATTGCACATATTTCTGATGGGTGTGCTTTTTTGGTGTTTTAAGAAAATATATTAGTCTGGGCCTTATAAAAAAATTGACTTGAATTGTAGTTTGCAGATTTTTGACGTTTTGCGTTTTCTTAATTTGTTGGAACAGCTAAGATTGCGTTAGAATATTTGAAAAAAATTTCGCCCATCGTTTGTGATGCTAGAGACTTTGAGTTGATTAGGGTTCATTCCTTCAAGTGTCACATGACTGCCCAGCGCAAGTATTTTTATTTTTATTTTTAATATGGGGTAGGTTGATGGGAGGGGAGGGCTAGGTGAGATTCGATGGTAAGACCTCGTTTGGAATTCCTGGGTCCGCCACTGTATGACGTTCGTGTTTTGTACCCCCAGTTTGAAATTCCTGGGTCCGCCACTGGGAGGAGGGATTGTGAATTTGTGATGTGTCTGAGGCTCCCTCTGCCATTGATAGCTAGTCCTAGATGCATTACTTCCTTAGCCTTGAACATTTTTTTCGGCTATGTGGATGGATTGACTTGGGGATTTTGGCTTATAGTATTCCAACTAGTAAGAATAGTATTTATACAACTTACTTAACTAATGTGAATATTAATATGAATAATACTATTTCTATAATATACTAATTAAAACGATACTATACTAATACGATTTTTATTAAAAGGAATGATGTTATTAATAATTTGGAAAAATTATATAAAACCACCTAATCTATACACTATTTTTTAAAAAACCATCTTATAAATCAAACACATGCTGGTCAACCGTTAAACATGCCGGTCAACTAGTAACATATTGTCTTTTGCAAAGAAATGCATTATATAAGGTAGTTTTTTTAAAAAAAATTTATATAAGGTGATTTTTTAAAAAATAGTATATAAATTAGGTGGTTTTTATAATTTTTCCTATTAATTTTGGCTTAAAATATTTTGAGTTGGTTCTTCAAAGTTAATTTGCATTATGAATTAGCATAATAGATTAATCTTTCATGTGAAAAGTTTATCAAAGAAATGATCTAACAATCTTCAAAAATTAGCTCATCCATCAATACCCTTTTTCACATTGTAATTTAAACAACTTCAAATAAATCAACAAAAGAATGCAATCAAAAATCAAAATGAAACCAAGATCAACAAACCCACAAAAGAAAATCTCAAAAAACTTTTATTAAATCATCATAAATACCAATAAGATACAACAAAGAAGCACATTGATCAATTCTTCATCACATTCTCATCACAAACCACAAAGTTTCACCAAACATTTCCTCTCTCAAAAACATAAAACAAATTAAGAAGATGCAATAGACCTGAAAGCAGGAACAGAATCCTTAACAGGGCAATAATTCCTTGTAGCAGAAAGCTGATAAGGATAAGCATCATTAGCAAGCCATTGTTCAACATCAAATTTGGTTTGAGCACATTTGGCATGGGGCCCAGTTGTGGTGATCTCAACATAATTACAATACCAACCATGGTGATCCCCAGATCCATCAGAGATCACTCTCATTGCACATACATTTTCATCAAGACATGGACCTCTTCCACTAAACACATCCAAATTACCTCTCTCGAAATAGTCGTAGTTCGGGCCCATAAGCC
Source organism: Amaranthus palmeri (assembly GCA_019776075.1). NCBI lineage: Eukaryota > Viridiplantae > Streptophyta > Magnoliopsida > Caryophyllales > Amaranthaceae > Amaranthus > Amaranthus palmeri. Next base: position 57,443 of record JAAKBH010000957.1, read on the forward strand.
CGCCCCAGCTCTCGATATCTGTGATTCGAACACCATCTCCTGTTTTACCCCATAATTCAAGGCTGATTTTGGAGTCTGTTCCTGCTTTTAATATTGTTCCTGTTCTGATGTAGATTGTGTACACACATTTCATATCATCATCTGATACCTAATTTAAACGAACAAAATCAAAAGGATTCATCAGTTGATTAAATAGATAAATATCTGCAGATTAGCTGTGAAATCATGAGCTTTGATGATCATTAATCTATGCCTGGACCCGTCTAGAATCTAGACAAATGAGACTGGCGATCTGATTTGATTTTTAGACTCTATCAAATACATTCATTCAATCAATCTTAAAAATCTCTAATCATATATAATTAAAAATTATTAAAAATTGATATAATCAAACATCATACTGAACTATATTTTGAAATTAAGAGTAAGAAATCAGCCAGGTGGATTCAGTACATTGTGTTCCTCACATTATATAAACCGGCCAAAATCATAGATTGACTTCTATTTGGATTAGTAATGTATTAGCGAGAAAACAAATTCGGAATTTGGAAAACAGAAAAACAAAAGAAAGACGGAAATAGACTTACAGATTGGGCAAAAATGGCGAAGAATAGGACGATAAGGATGCATAGAAATGCTGGATTTCTCTCCATTAGTGATGGGTTGGTGCTGCTACTGTTTTTTCAGTGTTTGTGGGGATGATTGATGAGACTAAAAGGAGAGGGTGTCAGGGTTGATGTTTTGTATTGCAGATGAGATTCAAATCCTTATAAAAATAATATTGCTCCTTAGCTGTATTAGTGGCCAGGATATTATTGAAAGATCCTGTTTACTTGGTTTACGGATATAATTTTATTTGATGTTGAATAAATTATAGATTATACTCCGTCCGATTCACTTGTGTTGTCTCATTTCCTTATTTGACAAATTCATATCAATTGTCCCAATACCCCACTACCACCTTTATAATTAATTTAATCAAATTAAAACCCCACTTTTCCAATTCCCAATACCTAACTACCACCTTTACAATTAATTTATTCAATTAAAATACTCTACCATTCCACTCTTAAAAACCGTGCCCAACCAAATGGGACAACACAAGTGAATTGGAGGGAGTATTTGTTTAAGCACGTTCTATAAAATTATAAAATTGGTAAAATTTATTGAAAATATGATAATTTAAAGGAAAAATTACAAAAAACTATCTATTCTAATGGGCTACTTGCAAAAAACTAACTATTTTAATTTTTTTTTGCAAAAAACTACCTTATATGATATTTTTGTTTTCAAAAGACTACCACTTGACGGAAAACGTTAGTTGACCGTCAAGTGAGGCGTTGACTTGGCACATGACTTGCACGTGACCTTCTTTTATAAGGGTAAATTCTTTCTTTCATGAAACTTTAATCTCAGACCATCAATGGCTTCCAGTGCAAATCCAAATCTAAATCCAAATTCCAATCCAAATCAACAAAATCATTTTGATATGAATAAATTATTTCATTCTCTCCTACTACTTCTCTAACACCACCTTCCCCTTCACCTCCTTTTTCAGTTTCGTTCCTTTTCAAAGAGGTTGTTTTATCTTTATCAACCTCAACAGCTTCACCTTCTAAAACCTTCTCATCACCTTCACCTTGAACTTCAACTGCCGCAACCGGTTGCTGGTTATTCCTTCTACCTCTACCTCGAACCGTAGCACCTCCTCCTCGCTGTCCACGTGTCCTCACTGTCGTCAATTTCTGAGATTGTTGTTATTAGCAGTGTTAGGATTTCTTGATGCTCGACCTCTGCGCACTCCACTACGCAGCTCCGACATCGTTCTTCATCCATCAAATCTCATATCAATTTCTTCTCTCTACTAACTCCTTTTCAAATTTCAATCCCTAAAAAAATCCGATTTACCTAGGGGTGAAACTTATTCGGATTAAAACCGCAAACCGAACTAGACCAAACCGAATAACAAATATGGTTTGGTGATTTTTAAATTTGGTTTGGGTTAGGTTTGAAAATTCAAAAACCGAAATATTAAGTTTTGGATTAGGTTTGGAATTTTCAAAAACCGCAAACCGAATTTCTAGACCGCAAACCGAAATATTTAAGAAATTACATATAACCCACTAACATTAATGTATTAGTCCAAGCCTAATACATTCTGAACCTAAAAAATTTAAAACCCTAACCATTGATAATACATGTACTACCGCTGTCCCACTCCCGCACTTGATTAGTATTTTGCAAGATTTGTTATTTTGAATGACTTTGTAAGACATTATGTCTATTATTATTATTATTAATCTTGTATGATTTGTTATTATCTAAATTATTGTAATTGTAGTTTAAATTGTTATTCGGCCCAAAAAGAAAAATTCGGCCTAGGAAATTCGGTCTGGGCGGTTTGGTTTGGTCTACAAATAAAAATTGCGGTTCGATTTGGTCTGAAAATATGGAGACCGAATAAAATATGGTTCGATTTGGTTTCGATGAAAGTCCAAACCGTAGACCGAACTTTCACCCCTAGATTTACCTATTTATGTTTATTTTCGAAATTTCACAGAGAGGAATTGTTGTCTGCGTTTTTGGTTAGGGGTCAATTGAAGATGATGGAGATGAATAGCTTTTCATAACAAAAACTGATTTCTTTTCACATTTAAAATAGAAATAAAGCATAAGTTAAATTCATGGTTGTGAGCCTTCGAAATTTTCCAAAGAACAAGAGGAAATTGTTGTTTCTTGTTAAAGAATCAGTGTGGGAGGAGAATGTTGCTCGAATTTTGTGAGAAGGAGGGAGAAAATTCTGGTGTGTTCCTTCTAATGGTGAGTTAGGGTTTAACACCATGAAGAAGATGATGAATGGAGGTTCCTTCTAATGGTGAAGAAGATGATTAATTAATTTTTTTTTTTAAATTCTCAAGTGTTAGATAGGTTCATCAAAGAAATCAAAGAAAGAATTAAAGGAAAAGGCATAAAAGAAGGTCACGTGCAAGTCACGTGACAAGTCAAACCAAATTTTGACGGTCAACTAACTGAAACCGTCAATAGGTAGTGTTTTACAAACATTTATATCAATTAAGGTAGTTTTTTGCAAAAAAAATTAGAATAGATAGTTTTTTGCAAGTCACCCATTAGAATAGGTAGTTTTTTTGTAATTTTTCCTAATTTAAATTCTGACAAGTGATAGTAAAAACTAAAAATTTCTTTTTAGGTTTTAAATTTTTTTTGGAATTAATTTTCAATTACAATATTAAAGTTTAGTGCTTTTGCGAATTACAACCTTAGTAATTTTTTTTTTTGTGAATTACAACCTTGAAAATATCAAAAAGACAACCATTTAATCCAAGTGATCATTGGCCAACCCACATGACCTTTGGCCTGCCTAAATAATCGTTAACCATTACTAATCACTTTTGACTTTTGTTGACCAACCGTAATCACCTATGACTCTCTTAATTACCAATTGTACCCTTATGTTTTAGCACTTTGACGTCGTCTTTTACCCATTATAACGATATTTTTTCAAAACACGGACTTCGCAATAAACCTTATGCAGTAACTTTTATTAGAATCCGGTCAAAATAAGTACTTATTCGTCTATTTTTCGACACGTAGAACGTAGACCGAAAAAGAAATTCATCGTCGTTTTTACCCATCATAATGTTATTTTTCCAAAAAGGGACGTCGCGAATATCTTTATGCGGTAACTCTTTTGAAAATTCGATCGAAAAAAATACATACTAGCCTATTATTCAGCATGTAGACCGAAAAAGATATTTAACGTTGTGTTTTTATCTGTCAACGATTTTTTCAAAAAAACGGACTTTGCAATCATCCTTATGGTGTAACTCTTTCGAAAATCCTTTAGAAACAAATACTTCTTTATCTATTTTCTGGTACGTCGAACAAAAAAGATATTTAACGTCGTTTTTACCCATCATATCGATATAGTTTTTAAAAAACGAACGCCACAATTATCCTCATGGGGTAACTCTTTTCAAAATCCGGTCGAAATAAATACTTATTTGCCTATTTTTCGGCACATAGACCGAAAATGATATTTAACGACGTTGAGTGTCTTTTTCCACTACAACATAATTTTCTTTTAATGGGATATATTTAGCGACAATTTAATATAAATGTCGCTATTTCAAATTTCTTATAGTGTATATAGAGGATTTAGTGACATTTATTAGACCCTTTAGCAGCATATTAAAAAGTCACACTAAAGTTTTTAGCGACATAGAATCTAGTGACATTTTTCACAAATGCCACTATAAACTATAGTGACAATTTACATATGCCACTAAAGACCAATTTAAGTGTCGTTAAATCACTTTATGATGGAATTGAAAATAGAAATCAATAATTAATTATTACACTAAAAATATGAATTAGTAGCATTTTTTTAATGTCACTAAATCCAATGTCGCAAAAAACTAAATTTGTTGTAGTGTACGGTCTACGTGCAGGAAAATAGGAAAATGAGTACTTGTTTCAACCAGATTTTCGAAAGAGTTATCTCATAAGGATAATCGCAAATTTTATTGTTTTTGAAAAAAATATTGTTATGATGGGTAAAAATGACGTTGAATATCTTTTTCGGTCTACGTGCCAATAATTAGGCGAATAAGTACTTTTTTCGCCCATATGAAAATCATGGAAGATTGATCAAACTAGAGTTTGTATTCGTCAAAATAAAAATACATTTAAAAGGTTTTTAAGCAATTTTAAATGAGTGATTCTAAACATGTGTCGACTCCTTTAACATCAAAAATTAAATTGTCAAAGATAGATTGTCCTAAATTTCAAGGGGGACAATAATTACATGCCACCCATTCCTTATGCCAAGGTGGTGATGAGCATTATGTATGCTATGATTTTTACTTGACTACACATTGCTCAAGCCATAAGTATACTACGTAGGTACATGTTAAACCCAAAAAGGTTCATTGGCTTGTGATCAAGTCGATGTGGATCCAAAGGTTTTGGTACTTCTATAACTGAGGCCAAGTATATGACAATAACAGAGGGTTTTAAAGAAGCCCAATGGCTAGGAGGTTTGGTGGGTGAATTGAGGTCGGGAAGATGTGTACTTATATTTAATTTTTTTTTAGATATTTAATATTGATAACCCTGGTCCCATACATTTGGCTAAGAATTAATCTCGTAATATAAAATATATAAATAAGACGATTAAGGTAAGTTCCATTACATTGGAGACGACATCGTAAGTGATAAGGCTTTCTTTGTTAAAGTTCACACAATAAAAAATCGGAAGACAAGTTAACTTAACATTTAGCTACTTTAAAGTTTGAGCATTCCTCAAATTAAATGATTATTATTTGTCATAGATTTGTTTCATTTCCTTTACAGGAGGTGCACCTTTTAAGAGGTTGGTACATCCTTTGTTGGATGAGCATTCTAGTAAATCCTTTTGGATAAAGCTATTCTTGGAAGATGATTGATAATATGGTGTTTTAGAAGAATAATTTATATCATGAACCATTAATTTCTAACTCCAATAAAGGGGGAAAAATCAAGTATCAGGGGAACGTGGTTCACCTAGTTAAAAGTTTACCCAGGTGCGTTTTCAAAGTTTACCCAAGTGCGTTTTTCCAATAAAGGGGGAAAAATCAACTAAACCTACTAGCAACTAAAAATATCAACAATCTGAATAACTAGAAGTGGGAACAAAAAGATTCTAACTCATTTTAACATTTAACAACACATGTAGTAATCTGTTGAGTGGAACTCCAAAATAATAATGAAAGGAAGCAACAGCTGTTGTCTGCTGACTTGAGTAGGAATGGAAAATGACTCATAAAAACCCTAAAAAAATAAGTATATTTTTAGAGCAAGACCCAAATCTCACTCATGTGGAGGGTCTTCGGTGTGTCGTGATGAGAGTGCATCGAAGAACAAGTGTGTGGTGCAAGTGAGGTGCAATAAGCAAGGCATGGGAGGACTTGATCATTGCTCAAGAGTGCACCATAGTGACTTTGAGATGTGCATTGATCATAAGGTGAATGAGATGCATGGTGTTGGAGTCAAAACAGAAGCAGCAGCTTTGGGTATGGGCTGCTCGACCCATCGAGCAAGCTGGGCTCGATCGAGCAAGAAGACTGCAGCAGATCAGTGAGGCAGGACCTAGTGCTCGACCAGGTCGAGCCAATGTTCTCGGGTCGAGCGGTGCACAGGGGCTTCAAAACGCGACTTTCTGTTTTGAGCTACGGTATTGTGGGCTTTTATGCCTTTGGCCCCAAGTCTTCTAATATGTCCTTAGGAGTATATAAGGGTGTCTTAGGAGTCTCTTAGGGTTTAAGAGAGGCTAATACAATAGTAGAGAGTTAGGGTTTAAGACCAAGAGAGCTTTCTTCTTCATTGTATTAGATTGTGGGTGAACTCCATTATTGAATGGATTCACAAGCTTGAGAGGTTGTTCTCAAGTGTTAGAGTTGAGTCATTAGTGTGTAATGTTGATTCCATTAATGATAAGATACTTGTTTGAGGGGGAGGTATCATAAGATACCTCATACTTGTGTGTGTTCTTGCATCTTTGATTAATACTCTGTTTTTCTTTCATTATTTACACTTCCTTCTTCCTCCATTGTTCAACCTAAGAGGTCCAAGGCCTCCTCTTTCAATTGGTATCAGAGCTTGGTGTTATTTTGTTGGGGTATTGAGTGGGAGAAGGCTTGGAGATAGGTAGAAAAAAGATGGTAGAAGTAGAGAAGTGTTTGGATGGTTTGTTGAAGCCATTAGGGTTTGTTGAAACTTTGGGTGAGAGAAAAACAGTGGGTATTCAAGAGATGGAGAGATTGTTAATGGAGTTTTCAAGAGAGAAGGAAAGCTTATTAACAATGGTGGTAGAGCAAAGGCTAATGATTGAGTCTTTGTTAGTGAGAGTTGAAAAACTTGAGGGAGCTACTAAAGGTAGTAGCTTTGTTGAGAAAATATCATCCATGGGGGTTGATATGAAGGTTGATGATGCTTCATCTATGAGAGATAGGAAGGTTATCAAGGGAAATCCATCAAAGGGGAAAACCGGGGTCAAGAAGGCAAGGGTTGATTATGGGGATAAGGTGTGCTTCCATTGCCACAAGAGAGGCCATATTCAATATACATGCAATAGGTTGAAGAAAGACCTTAAAAGCTTGAAGCTTTTGAAGGAGATGAAGAAGCCAACAATGGTGGTTGGTGATGGTGAGAAGCTCAAAGGGAAGAAGAGAGTTCTTCCACTTGAGAAGGTGAAAAAGGCAACACCTTTGTTGAAAGGGGTTGTAAAGAAGAAGATGCTCCCAAACCTTGATGAGGGTCTTGAGAAGAAGACTAAGGGTGATGATGGTCATGTGCTATTGGCCAAAGGTGATGAAGATGATTAGGTGTTTGACTCCGTACACCCATATCATATTTGTAGAGATAAGAACTTGTTTACAAGGGTGATGGCTTGTGAGCATGAGAGGGTAAACTTGCTTAGAGGTGAGCAAGTTGTGATTGAGGCCATTGGAGAGGTGCATTTGAGGATGCACAATGGCATTGTGAGGAAGCTTAGGGATGTGAGATACATTCCCAAGATGGTGAGTAATATAATCTCAATGAGGAGATTAGAGGAGATTGGGTACACCATTAAGGCTCAAGGTGATGGAGTCTTGAAGGTGACAAATGGGTGCTTGGTGCACTTGATGGGTGTGATGGGCAACAACAATGGCCATGTGTTGCTAATGAGTGGAGGATTGCATCATGTTGAGAGGGGTGCAAGTCCTAAGTCACTAAGGAGAGTGACTTTTGTTGATGGTGCTCACAATGATGGGTGGTGCACAAAGAGTGTTGGTGATGGGTTTGGTCTTGAGGGGGAGCCAAGACCCAAATCCTATGTTGATGTGTTGATTGGGACACCAAGGAAGGTGTCATTTGGTGATGATGTGAGATTTGGGCTTGAGGGGGAGATTGTTAGACCAAGACCCAAATCTCACTCATGTGGAGGGTCTTCGGTGTGTCGTGATGAGAGTGCATCGAAGAACAAGTGTGTGGTGCAAGTGAGGTGCAATGAGCAAGGCATGGGAGGACTTGATCATTGCTCAAGAGTGCACCAAAGTGACTTTGAGATGTGCATAAGGTGAATGAGATGCATGGTGTTGGAGTCAAAACAGAAGCAGCAGCTTTGGGTATGGGCTGCTCGACCCATCGAGCAAGCTGGGCTCGATCGAGCAAGAAGACTGCAGCAGATCAGTGAGGCAGGACCTAGCGCTCGACCAGGTCGAGCCAATGTGCTCGGGTCGAGCGGTGCACAGGGGCTCCAAAGCGCGACTTTCTGTTTTGAGCTACGGTATTGTGGGCTTTTATGCCTTTGGCCCCATGTCTTCTAATATGTCCTTAGGAGTATATAAGGGTGTCTTAGGAGTCTCTTAGGGTTTAAGAGAGGCTAATACAATAGTAGAGAGTTAGGGTTTAAGACCAAGAGAGCTTTCTTCTTCATTGTATTAGATTGTGGGTGAACTCCATTGTTGAATGGACTCACAAGCTTGAGAGGTTGTTCTCAAGTGTTAGAGTTGAGTCATTAGTGTGTAATGTTGATTCCATTAATGATAAGATACTTGTTTGAGGGGGAGGTATCATAAGATACCTCATACTTGTGTGTGTTCTTGCATCTTTGATTAATACTCTGTTTTTCTTTCATTATTTACACTTCCTTCTTCCTCCATTGTTCAACCTAAGAGGTCCAAGGCCTCCTCTTTCAATTGGTATCAGAGCTTGGTGTTATTTTGTTGGGGTATTGAGTGGGAGAAGGCTTGGAGATAGGGAGAAGAAAGATGGTAGAAGTAGAGAAGTGTTTGGATGGTTTGTTGAAGCCATTAGGGTTTGTTGAAACTTTGGGTGAGAGAAAAACAGTGGGTATTCAAGAGATGGAGAGATTGTTAATGGAGTTTTCAAGAGAGAAGGAAAGCTTATTAACAATGGTGGTAGAGCAAAGGCTAATGATTGAGTCTTTGTTAGTGAGAGTTGAAAAACTTGAGGGAGCTACTAAAGGTAGTAGCTTTGTTGAGAAAATATCATCCATGGGGGTTGATATGAAGGTTGATGATGCTTCATCTATGAGAGATAGGAAGGTCATCAAGGGAAATCCATCAAAGGGGAAAACCGGGGTCAAGAAGGCAAGGGTTGATTATGGGGATAAGGTGTGCTTCCATTGCCACAAGAGAGGCCATATTCAATATACTTGCAATAGGTTGAAGAAAGACCTTAAAAGCTTGAAGCTTTTGAAGGAGATGAAGAAGCCAACAATGGTGGTTGGTGATGGTGAGAAGCTCAAAGGGAAGAAGAGAGTTCTTCCACTTGAGAAGGTGAAAAAGGCAACACCTTTGTTGAAAGGGGTTGTAAAGAAGAAGATGCTCCCAAACCTTGATGAGGGTCTTGAGAAGAAGACTAAGGGTGATGATGGTCATGTGCTATTGGCCAAAGGTGATGAAGATGATTAGGTGTTTGACTCCGTACACCCATATCATATTTGTAGAGATAAGAACTTGTTTACAAGGGTGATGGCTTGTGAGCATGAGAGGGTAAACTTGCTTAGAGGTGAGCAAGTTGTGATTGAGGCCATTGGAGAGGTGCATTTGAGGATGCACAATGGCATTGTGAGGAAGCTTAGGGATGTGAGATACATTCCCAAGATGGTGAGTAATATAATCTCAATGAGGAGATTAGAGGAGATTGGGTACACCATTAAGGCTCAAGGTGATGGAGTCTTGAAGGTGACAAATGGGTGCTTGGTGCACTTGATGGGTGTGATGGGCAACAACAATGGCCATGTGTTGCTAATGAGTGGAGGATTGCATCATGTTGAGAGGGGTGCAAGTCCTAAGTCACTAAGGAGAGTGACTTTTGTTGATGGTGCTCACAATGATGGGTGGTGCACAAAGAGTGTTGGTGATGGGTTTGGTCTTGAGGGGGAGCCAAGACCCAAATCCTATGTTGATGTGTTGATTGGGACACCAAGGAAGGTGTCATTTGGTGATGATGTGAGATTTGGGCTTGAGGGGGAGATTGTTAGACCAAGACCCAAATCTCACTCATGTGGAGGGTCTTCGGTGTGTCGTGATGAGAGTGCATCGAAGAACAAGTGTGTGGTGCAAGTGAGGTGCAATGAGCAAGGCATGGGAGGACTTGATCATTGCTCAAGAGTGCACCAAAGTGACTTTGAGATGTGCATAAGGTGAATGAGATGCATGGTGTTGGAGTCAAAACAGAAGCAGCAGCTTTGGGTATGGGCTGCTCGACCCATCGAGCAAGCTGGGCTCGATCGAGCAAGAAGACTGCAGCAGATCAGTGAGGCAGGACCTAGCGCTCGACCAGGTCGAGCCAATGTGCTCGGGTCGAGCGGTGCACAGGGGCTCCAAAGCGCGACTTTCTGTTTTGAGCTACGGTATTGTGGGCTTTTATGCCTTTGGCCCCATGTCTTCTAATATGTCCTTAGGAGTATATAAGGGTGTCTTAGGAGTCTCTTAGGGTTTAAGAGAGGCTAATACAATAGTAGAGAGTTAGGGTTTAAGACCAAGAGAGCTTTCTTCTTCATTGTATTAGATTGTGGGTGAACTCCATTGTTGAATGGACTCACAAGCTTGAGAGGTTGTTCTCAAGTGTTAGAGTTGAGTCATTAGTGTGTAATGTTGATTCCATTAATGATAAGATACTTGTTTGAGGGGGAGGTATCATAAGATACCTCATACTTGTGTGTGTTCTTGCATCTTTGATTAATACTCTGTTTTTCTTTCATTATTTACACTTCCTTCTTCCTCCATTGTTCAACCTAAGAGGTCCAAGGCCTCCTCTTTCAATTGGTATCAGAGCTTGGTGTTATTTTGTTGGGGTATTGAGTGGGAGAAGGCTTGGAGATAGGGAGAAGAAAGATGGTAGAAGTAGAGAAGTGTTTGGATGGTTTGTTGAAGCCATTAGGGTTTGTTGAAACTTTGGGTGAGAGAAAAACAGTGGGTATTCAAGAGATGGAGAGATTGTTAATGGAGTTTTCAAGAGAGAAGGAAAGCTTATTAACAATGGTGGTAGAGCAAAGGCTAATGATTGAGTCTTTGTTAGTGAGAGTTGAAAAACTTGAGGGAGCTACTAAAGGTAGTAGCTTTGTTGAGAAAATATCATCCATGGGGGTTGATATGAAGGTTGATGATGCTTCATCTATGAGAGATAGGAAGGTCATCAAGGGAAATCCATCAAAGGGGGAAAACCGGGGTCAAGAAGGCAAGGGTTGATTATGGGGATAAGGTGTGCTTCCATTGCCACAAGAGAGGCCATATTCAATATACTTGCAATAGGTTGAAGAAAGACCTTAAAAGCTTGAAGCTTTTGAAGGAGATGAAGAAGCCAACAATGGTGGTTGGTGATGGTGAGAAGCTCAAAGGGAAGAAGAGAGTTCTTCCACTTGAGAAGGTGAAAAAGGCAACACCTTTGTTGAAAGGGGTTGTAAAGAAGAAGATGCTCCCAAACCTTGATGAGGGTCTTGAGAAGAAGACTAAGGGTGATGATGGTCATGTGCTATTGGCCAAAGGTGATGAAGATGATTAGGTGTTTGACTCCGTACACCCATATCATATTTGTAGAGATAAGAACTTGTTTACAAGGGTGATGGCTTGTGAGCATGAGAGGGTAAACTTGCTTAGAGGTGAGCAAGTTGTGATTGAGGCCATTGGAGAGGTGCATTTGAGGATGCACAATGGCATTGTGAGGAAGCTTAGGGATGTGAGATACATTCCCAAGATGGTGAGTAATATAATCTCAATGAGGAGATTAGAGGAGATTGGGTACACCATTAAGGCTCAAGGTGATGGAGTCTTGAAGGTGACAAATGGGTGCTTGGTGCACTTGATGGGTGTGATGGGCAACAACAATGGCCATGTGTTGCTAATGAGTGGAGGATTGCATCATGTTGAGAGGGGTGCAAGTCCTAAGTCACTAAGGAGAGTGACTTTTGTTGATGGTGCTCACAATGATGGGTGGTGCACAAAGAGTGTTGGTGATGGGTTTGGTCTTGAGGGGGAGCCAAGACCCAAATCCTATGTTGATGTGTTGATTGGGACACCAAGGAAGGTGTCATTTGGTGATGATGTGAGATTTGGGCTTGAGGGGGAGATTGTTAGACCAAGACCCAAATCTCACTCATGTGGAGGGTCTTCGGTGTGTCGTGATGAGAGTGCATCGAAGAACAAGTGTGTGGTGCAAGTGAGGTGCAATGAGCAAGGCATGGGAGGACTTGATCATTGCTCAAGAGTGCACCAAAGTGACTTTGAGATGTGCATAAGGTGAATGAGATGCATGGTGTTGGAGTCAAAACAGAAGCAGCAGCTTTGGGTATGGGCTGCTCGACCCATCGAGCAAGCTGGGCTCGATCGAGCAAGAAGACTGCAGCAGATCAGTGAGGCAGGACCTAGCGCTCGACCAAGTCGAGCCAATGTGCTCGGGTCGAGCGGTGCACAGGGGCTCCAAAGCGCGACTTTCTGTTTTGAGCTACGGTATTGTGGGCTTTTATGCCTTTGGCCCCATGTCTTCTAATATGTCCTTAGGAGTATATAAGGGTGTCTTAGGAGTCTCTTAGGGTTTAAGAGAGGCTAATACAATAGTAGTGAGTTAGGGTTTAAGACCAAGAGAGCTTTCTTCTTCATTGTATTAGATTGTGGGTGAACTCCATTGTTGAATGGACTCACAAGCTTGAGAGGTTGTTCTCAAGTGTTAGAGTTGAGTCATTAGTGTGTAATGTTGATTCCATTAATGATAAGATACTTGTTTGAGGGGGAGGTATCATAAGATACCTCATACTTGTGTGTGTTCTTGCATCTTTGATTAATACTCTGTTTTTCTTTCATTATTTACACTTCCTTCTTCCTCCATTGTTCAACCTAAGAGGTCCAAGGCCTCCTCTTTCAATTGGTATCAGAGCTTGGTGTTATTTTGTTGGGGTATTGAGTGGGAGAAGGCTTGGAGATAGGGAGAAGAAAGATGGTAGAAGTAGAGAAGTGTTTGGATGGTTTGTTGAAGCCATTAGGGTTTGTTGAAACTTTGGGTGAGAGAAAAACAGTGGGTATTCAAGAGATGGAGAGATTGTTAATGGAGTTTTCAAGAGAGAAGGAAAGCTTATTAACAATGGTGGTAGAGCAAAGGCTAATGATTGAGTCTTTGTTAGTGAGAGTTGAAAAAACTTGAGGGAGCTACTAAAGGTAGTAGCTTTGTTGAGAAAATATCATCCATGGGGGTTGATATGAAGGTTGATGATGCTTCATCTATGAGAGATAGGAAGGTCATCAAGGGAAATCCATCAAAGGGGAAAACCGGGGTCAAGAAGGCAAGGGTTGATTATGGGGATAAGGTGTGCTTCCATTGCCACAAGAGAGGCCATATTCAATATACTTGCAATAGGTTGAAGAAAGACCTTAAAAGCTTGAAGCTTTTGAAGGAGATGAAGAAGCCAACAATGGTGGTTGGTGATGGTGAGAAGCTCAAAGGGAAGAAGAGAGTTCTTCCACTTGAGAAGGTGAAAAAGGCAACACCTTTGTTGAAAGGGGTTGTAAAGAAGAAGATGCTCCCAAACCTTGATGAGGGTCTTGAGAAGAAGACTAAGGGTGATGATGGTCATGTGCTATTGGCCAAAGGTGATGAAGATGATTAGGTGTTTGACTCCGTACACCCATATCATATTTGTAGAGATAAGAACTTGTTTACAAGGGTGATGGCTTGTGAGCATGAGAGGGTAAAACTTGCTTAGAGGTGAGCAAGTTGTGATTGAGGCCATTGGAGAGGTGCATTTGAGGATGCACAATGGCATTGTGAGGAAGCTTAGGGATGTGAGATACATTCCCAAGATGGTGAGTAATATAATCTCAATGAGGAGATTAGAGGAGATTGGGTACACCATTAAGGCTCAAGGTGATGGAGTCTTGAAGGTGACAAATGGGTGCTTGGTGCACTTGATGGGTGTGATGGCAACAACAATGGCCATGTGTTGCTAATGAGTGGAGGATTGCATCATGTTGAGAGGGGTGCAAGTCCTAAGTCACTAAGGAGAGTGACTTTTGTTGATGGTGCTCACAATGATGGGTGGTGCACAAAGAGTGTTGGTGATGGGTTTGGTCTTGAGGGGGAGCCAAGACCCAAATCCTATGTTGATGTGTTGATTGGGACACCAAGGAAGGTGTCATTTGGTGATGATGTGAGATTTGGGCTTGAGGGGGAGATTGTTAGACCAAGACCCAAATCTCACTCATGTGGAGGGTCTTCGGTGTGTCGTGATGAGAGTGCATCGAAGAACAAGTGTGTGGTGCAAGTGAGGTGCAATGAGCAAGGCATGGGAGGACTTGATCATTGCTCAAGAGTGCACCAAAGTGACTTTGAGATGTGCATAAGGTGAATGAGATGCATGGTGTTGGAGTCAAAACAGAAGCAGCAGCTTTGGGTATGGGCTGCTCGACCCATCGAGCAAGCTGGGCTCGATCGAGCAAGAAGACTGCAGCAGATCAGTGAGGCAGGACCTAGCGCTCGACCAGGTCGAGCCAATGTGCT